>JAJMSH010000099.1:0-31481 GCA_030558315.1 Kodamaea suecica | reverse complement strand
ATCTCCAAAACGTAATGGAAAAAGTCCACGATATCAAGAATTCCAGAGACACCAGACACCACCAGTAAGAAGACCAATGAGTGAAGAAATAGCAGTTCCTACCACGGTATTACCGTTGGAAATCATCGACAAGTCTGTTGGTAAAAAGATCCAGGTCTTGATGACCAACGAAAAGGAGTTCATTGGTACATTGGTTGGATTTGATGACTTTGTGAATATGGTGCTTCAAGATGTTGTAGAGGTTGATCAAGACGTCAGGAGCGATAAGGTGATTAAGAAAATGTTGTTGAATGGTGCACAAGTTGCAATGATTGTTCCATCGTAAGAGGAAAGAACACAAGGTGTCCAAAAGGTGACGTGAAGAGTAACTGAAGATCGATCACCTATGTTTTCACCGCTTCAGTGACAAGACAACTCACTATTTCATTGCTTTCTTTAATTATTGAAGCAATTTAAGGAGTGTTCATCGATAATCCTTGGACGCACTAGAATCTGCCATGTATTACACTTGGCTTACTGTACATTAGGAGTATATATATCTGTATTCATCCAAGTTAATAAATTACGCTTTCATATTTTCTACGACTTTTCGTATCACCAAATTTCATACAGCCTGCTTATTTATTATAATTTGCCACCACATTCATCTATATATAAGCAAATACATCCCGTGTTAGATCTCCAAGCAAAAGAAAATTACATAGTTAGAAAGGATGAAGTTAACCATATCAATTGAAGACGGGAGCATCATATCTGTGGATATCCCTGGATCACTAATCCTAGATGATTTCAAAGCATACTTACATGCTGAGACGAACATAGAACCAACAAAACAAGAGATTAAGTTGGACGGGAACCTCTTGGAAGGAAAAGAAAAGACATTAGAAAAATTGGGAATAAACGAAGATGATTTGCTTGTGTTAACAAGTTTGAAGCTGACAATCAATAGATCTGAGGGTTCAAGCAGTGCTGGTGCTGCTGTGGCCTCTGGAGATGCTTCAAATAATCAAGTTGATAACCAAATTGAAATAACAAGACAACAGTTCTTGAATAACGCAACGTTGAATAACCAATTGAAGCTATCGACTCCAGATTTGCATGCCTCTTTGCTGAACCCAGAGCAGTTTAAACAAAAAATGCTTGACCAAATGCATATAATGCAACAACAAGGCAATTATAATAATAACCTCAATCTGCAACAGCAACAGGATTTGAGAAAGTTGCAAGAGAATCCCGATGATGCTGAAAGTCAAGCAAAGATCTTGGAGTTGATCAGACAAGAGCAAATCGAAGAGAATATGCGTTTGGCTTATGATATCACTCCTGAAAGTTTTGCATCAATAAACATGTTGTACATTAATATCAAAGTTAATGGACACAAAGTTCAAGCGTTTGTTGATTCTGGAGCTCAGACAACCATAATTTCTCCTCGTTTGGCAGAGCAATGTGGTATTTCAAGATTAATTGACAAGAGGTTCAGAGGAGAAGCTCGTGGAGTTGGTTCTCAAATTATAGAAGGGAAGATCCACAGTGTTCCAATCAATATCGGTGATTCGGACATCGAAATTCCTTGTTCTTTCACGGTGTTGGATACTCAAGTTGATTTGTTGTTTGGCTTAGACATGTTAAGAAGACATAAATGTGTGATTGACCTTGCGGAAGATGTTTTGGTTGTTGGTGATCACATTAAAGCTAAGTTCTTACATGAATCGGAGATCGAAAATAAGGCGTTTGGGGCTGGAGGAGTTCCTGCTCAGTCAAACCCAGCTCATGGTTTAGGTACGAACATCTTTGGTGGTTCTGGAAATACCTTAGGGACCAATATCTTTGGAGATACTGCCACTAGCAAGAAAACTCCTCCAGCTACTGACGCAGCTGCTCTTGCAGCTTCGAAGAGACAAAATACCGGTTCGTCACTGACTTCAGCTGCACCTCAAGCCACAAGTAGCACTTACACGCCTACTGAAACTGAAATTAAGCAGTTAACCGATTTAGGGTTCTCCAGGCCTGAAGCTATTAGTGCATTGGAGCAAACAGGTGGAAACATAGAGCTTGCTGCCTCCTTGTTATTCCAATAGATAATATAGTCTTATTGAAAAGTTCTAATATATTTATTAAGAATTATAAGTTACTGAAGTGTCTATAAGAGTTTATCATAAAACGATCTGTAAGGGAATTTAGATCCCTCCGTGTCAATCAACTGGATATCCTCAGGAGATAACTTGAATTCGTTAATCTCGAGAGATTGTTTAATTCTCTCTTCCTTCGATGAAGTTGAGATTGGCAAATGGCCCTTATCAATAGCATAACGAAGCAAGATCAAAGACTCTGATCTTCCATACTTAGTGGCTAATCCTGGTAGAATCTTCTTGATAGGATGATCTTTTACCTCTTTTCCATCCTTATCAAGAATTCTGAACAAGGGAGTTAAGGGTCCGTATGCTTGAATCAAAATTCCAAACTTCTTTGAATATTCAGTGACTCCAGGGGTCTGATCCTGTAAGTATGGATGGAATTCAATTTGATTAACGATAGGTTGGTTCAGTGCATCGTCGCTAACTGCACGGATTCTTTGTAAGTGATCGACTCTAGCATTGGAGATACCAATGAATCGGACTTTACCAGACTTTTGGATCTTGACGAATTCCTCCCAAAGGGATTCCAAAGTGTAATGATCCAGTTCGTCAAAGAATGGATGATGAATTAAGAACAAGTCAATGTAATCAGTACCCAATTCCTTTAAAGCACCGTCAATAAAGGATGTTGGAGTGTAGAATTCTTTCTTGATGTTTTCCGAAGCAACTACGTACTTAGTGGTCAAGAACAACTTATGTCTATCAACTCCGCTTTCTTGGATTGCAGAACCCAATTCGGGTTGGGTAGTGTAGACTTCAGCAGTATCCAAATGGTTGTAACCAGCATTGATGGCGTAGACTATCTTGCTTATGAATTCTTTACGTTTAGCTTCATTGTCTGGGTCTTCTCTCCTGAAATCCTTCCAAGCAGTCCCTGTTCCAAACCCAATTGTAACTGGATCTCCTGAAACCGTCTTCAATAATGGAGTCAAGTGGTCGGTCATTCTCTTTTGAAGGTTAGATATAATATATGGATCAGTCTCGTTGAAGGTATTCAATTGGTTCTCTATATATAAGAAATTATGTGGCTTCAAACTGAACGATTAATAATTACAACCCATGGCAGGTGTAGTTGATTTTACCATTACGGAATTAATACCACCGTTTTGATTACGTCTTATCGGAGCTTTGTGTAAGAGCACGGGGAGCCATAGATCGTCTTATGGCCCAGGTGCTACAGCTACGAAGGTGTGGCTATGCCATTCTACACTGGATAGGATAGGTGTCAACATTTATTCTACTGTGTAACAATAGCAGGGTGATGTAGGTGTCTCTCGACGAAGTATAATATCGCCATCGAGTATCTACGACGGGCCTTATCCAAGGATCTGACTTGATCTAGGCATCACCATATGGCTCAATGAAAAAAAATCTATTCTTGAAAGTCAGACCAACCCTGTCAATTTCAACTACATCCTCTGGAGATATTTCGAACTTGACAACGTTCAAAGCTTGCTTGATTCTTTCTTGATTGGATGAGGTTGTGATTGGCAAAACTCCCTTTTGCAATGTGTATCTAAGTAAGATTTGAGCATCGGTCCTACCATACTTCGTAGATAATTGGTCTAATAACTTTGGAATTGGATGTTGATCTCTTTCCAAAACCTTACCGTCCTTCTTGATTCTGAACAAGGGACTCAATGGACCATATCCTTCCACCAAAATGTTATTCTTCTTGGAGAACTCAATGATTCCTGGAGTTTGGTTCTGCAAGTACGGATGGAATTCGATCTGGTTGACAATTGGGTAGTAATTAAGATCTCCATTGGCTACTTTGAAGGTTTGTTCCAAATGACTAATGTCGAAATTAGAAACACCAATATCTCTTACCTTGCCTGCCTTCTTGGCCTCGATGAGACGCTTCCAGGAACTCTCTATGGTTTCACCATTTGAGTTCTTCCCCAAGAAGAATGGATGGTGGATCAAGTATAAATCAAGGTAGTCAGTCTGCAATTCCTTCAAGATATCATCAAGGTTTTCGGCAGCATTCTTTATAACCCCAGGAACCCCAGGTGTGTACTTGGAAGCGATGAAGAGATCCTCTCTCTTTTTGCCACTTTCCTTCACAGCAGCACCAACTTCAGGTTGTGTGGTGTAGAAGGTAGCAGTGTCAAGATGATTATACCCAAGCTTCAAGGCCAATTTCAACTGCTCAACCAAGTTCCGATCCAAGCTTTCAAGTTCTTCCTCTGGCCTACCTTTCTTCAACCACTGCCATTTAGTACCGGAACCGGTACCAATTGTGACTGGGATACCACTCTTGGTGGTTAACTCACGTACTAGCTTTACAGGATGTGCCATTGTCTGATAAAATTGAATAATCAAAGCCAAATATTCGAAACTCAGCTTTTCTGCCATCAATGCACCCTTTTATACTTCATCCTCGACGTGTATTGCAAGTCAATTACGAGTATGCAATTGTGGATGGTATCCACATTTTTACTGCAAAATTAGACTGCAAAAAACGGAAGAAACAATTTACGCAGCACTTCTTTTGTGGGCTTGCATGGCGATACCACGTCAAGGTGTGATAGGATGGGAGGGAAGGAGGTTATTATTAGCAGATGAAGCTGGAGCCGTTTGTGGAGGACGTCTACTCTCTAATAGTATTATCCACCGTTGCTGTCTACGAGCACTCTCCACTGTTCCACTCCACGAGTACTCTCCACATTACTCTCTACTAGTACTCTCTATTGTTCCTCTGTACTAATACCACCAATACCAACGCCATTCCTATTACTACTAAATCAGTTTCAGCATGGTAGCCCTACTCCTAGCTACCTACTATCTCCACTAAATCACTCCTTATATGTTAAGTATATCTGATATTAACGTAGACCGTACTAAATATAAACGTACACGAGTATGTACACATTATGACGTTGTGTTCGCTTAGGATCATTACAACCCATTCAAAGCTGTCTCTTCCTCTTCTTCAGCATTTGGCCTCTTCTTCAAAACTAATGGCTTGCCTGTAATTCTAAAGTACAAATCCTTGACATCATCGGTGGTGGATTCGAAGTGCGAAGTTGCATCGTAACTCTTACTGATATAAATACCATCGGAAGTACCATCACTTTCTGGTTCGTACAATTCAGCAATTCCCATCAAGGTATCCAACCTTTCTCCAACTAACTTGAATGCTGGTTCCAATTCAACGTGGGGAGTATCGGTTTCAATTATGGTTGAAATGATTGCCAAATACTGTCCCTTTGGAACAACGCAATGGACATCAGACAAAACAGCAATGTAGATATCATGTTTACGGCCAACTTGATTTTGCGGGATGATCAATTGAACCGAATCTAAGTCATTTGTGTTTGGAATGGGGTGATCTAAAATGCACATTGCTCTAATAACCCTCAATCCAGTCTTCTTCACCTTATCTGGGAAATAGGTAGGATCAGCAATAACAATAGGGGCTTTGGCAGTACCTTCCTTGGTGACTACACCTGCAAACCTTTTGTTTTCACCTTCACCTTCGTATAATACTTCATCAATAGGGGTATCCAACATGTAAGTACCACCATAGATTGCAGACAATCTTGCAAAACCTTGTGGTAACTCTCCTAAACCGTACAATGGGTAAATGTATGGAGATTTACCATATTTGGCAACGGACTGAGAGTATAAAACAATACGTTCGTATGTAGGACGAGCAACTTCTTGCAAATAATCATCAGTGGACCATAAAGCCATAGCATGGCCAATAAAATCTTTGGTACCACTTTCCAAACCGAAATGGTTATAAATTTCATTCATGGTGTTCTTATCCAAGTCCAATTTTTGGTGGGTGGATACATCGTCTTCTTTGTAACCAGCAATGAATTCCAAGAATCTCTTCATTCTTCTCTTTTCAAAGATTCCCATCAAGGACGATTTCAAGGCTTCCACTTCGGTGGCTGGGACCTTTGAGATCCTTCCGCTACGATAAACGTAACTACCAGATATCTGCTTGAACTCTATGTATCTAGTGACGTCTGTGTGGACCAAGATATTGGTCAATTCCCCATTGGCCATCAAGAACTTTGGAATCAAGTCAACACACCAGTCTCTATCTCTACCTTTTAAGAAATCAGGCTTCTGGGCCGAAGGTTTGAACTTGGAGTATAATTGGGTCAAGTTGAGCGAAGCTGATTCTCCACCGTAGAAGTCTTGACGATCGATGTGCAACACCTTCTTTCCTTCCACGGAAAGAAGTCCAGAAAGAATGCATTCGGTCAATCCAGTGCCTAAGACTATAACATCGTAATTTTCATCCATCTTTGATAACGTTTAATGGACGATAAGAGGAGTGGTCAATTTAATTTTGGCCTTCGTTTGGCTCTATTTGAAGTTTGCTCACTCCTTTTTTTGTACACGTTGAGATAAAAAATATCGCTTGACACAAGTGGAGGGTGGAGGGTGGAGGGTGAAGGGTAGAGGAGCAGGAGTAGGAGTAGGAGTAGGAGTTGAGAGAGTATAAAGAGCAGGGAGCGAGGGGTTTACTAAGAAACAGGTGTACTTAATGTAGTGAAGTGACAGTAGTGGTTGAGTGGGAGTTGAGTTGACATTTGCTGCACAGACAGCTCTACTGACTTAAAGTCAAAGTGTAATTACGAATGTCTATTGATGTGGATCTATATAACATTGTGGAACGATTTGCTCATGCCAGCCTTGACGATCTTGGAGATCTCGACAGGATCAGACGTAATCCCTGTTAGGTTCTCATAGCCTTCTTCGGTGATGACATAGTCGTCTTCTATTCTAACACCTCCAATGTACCAGTACTTGTCTAATATATCCTTGTTGATGTACTTCAACTTTGATTCATCCTTCAAAACATCTTCCAACAAGAAAGGAGAAAAGTAAATGCCCGGTTCATTCGTAAGAACCATTCCTTTTTGCAATGTTCTTCTAATTCTTAAGTACTTCAACATAGGGTCAGGGTCTTCGTAGTTAGGATTTCCAGCAACATCATGCGTCTCCATTCCTAAAAGGTGGCCCAAACCATGAGGGAAGAACGAAGCAGATAACTTGGCTGCAAATATCTGTTCAGTGGTGTATTCCTTCTTAAATATACCTAGTTTCAAGAACTCTTCAATCAAGATAGTATGAGCAGCTAAGTGACACTCTTCCCATGCAACACCGGGCTTGATTAAACTTGCAGCAACGTTCTGCATATGTAATACTGCATTATAGATTTCCAAATGCTCCTTGGTCCAGTCTCCATTGATTGGGAAACATCTTGTGACATCACTTGCATAGCAAGACCATTCAGCCCCAGCATCGATTAAAATAGATCTTCTTTCAGGTACAATATCATCGTCATTTTTCACGTAGTGTAAAGTAGAACATGATGGGCCGGAACAGCAAATTGGTTCATAGGCATGATGTTTAGATCCCTGCCTGATGGCATGATAAGTGAATTCGGCATGAATATGGGCTTCATTAGTCTCAATAGGAATTGCAGACATCACAGCAAAATGACAGTTGTCGGTAATCTTAGCAGCGTGTCTCATCAATTCGATTTCAAACCAATCTTTGATCATTCTAGCTTCGTCGAAAGCATAGAAGAAGTCAGCATCACTTTCAACAACTTCACTGGTAATAAAATCCTTATTGACAAGATTAACATCCGTAGTGTAAACATTCTTCAAAGAGGAAAGATCCGCTTCCAAATCTTTAACATATTTGACTTCATCAACATCGAACTTGGAGGCAGCATCTTCCAAGCTCAATGGCAATCCGCTCCACATGACATCATCGTAATCAATGACTGGCAAGTACAAGGTTAACTTGTCTTCCTTAGTGATATAGAGAACGTGCGATCCTGGGACATCCACTCCCGACAAGTAGTAGAAGTATCTGTTTTGTCTGAATGGTTTGGCCGTATCAGAATAGGTATTCAACTCAGAAGCAGTTCCAGATACGAAGTAGTTGGAATTCAATGCTTTGGCCTCATTTTTACTCAAGAAATGGGCTTGTATCGAACGGGCGTGCGACTTGGCAGGGTATTTCTTTCCCTTTAATGATTCTGGTCCTAACATGTTTGCAGTATCTTCACTTTCCGAAGAGGTTACAAAAAATAATGGGGCATCTGTCCCTTATTTATACTGCTCCTACGCAAAGATCTGCCGTACATTTGTGTGGTCAAGAAATACGACATGGAGTTGATGTCGTCCATTTAGCGACAAACTCGTGCAAAATGCGACATCACGAATTCGATGTCGTATTTCTGCGCCAACGCTCACTAAGGCTAGCACAGAAAAATTATTGCCACCACAAGAATCAAGCCAACGATTGCAACAACGAGGTAGACTCAATACAACAGAATATGGAAAGATTACAACGATTATTAGGATCAGGTGGTGGATTAGGTGGTGCAACCGGGGCACAAGCTGACGGGCCAGCTATAGACAATGCCGAAACTGTTTACATATCGTCTTTGGCACTTTTGAAGATGTTGAGACACGGTAAAGCAGGTGTGCCTATGGAAGTAATGGGGTTGATGCTTGGAGAGTTTGTCGACGAGTTTACAATCCATGTAATTGATGTATTTGCAATGCCTCAATCGGGTACCGGTGTTTCTGTGGAGGCAGTCGATGATGTCTTCCAAACCAAGATGATGGACATGTTGAAGCAAACAGGAAGAGACGAAATGGTTGTTGGATGGTACCACTCACATCCAGGTTTCGGATGTTGGTTGTCATCAGTAGATGTCAATACGCAACAATCGTTTGAGCAATTGAATAAAAGAGCCGTGGCTGTGGTGGTGGATCCAATTCAATCGGTCAAAGGTAAGGTTGTGATTGATGCTTTCAGAACTATCGACTCGACCGCATTAATGATGGGGCAAGAACCTCGTCAAACTACCTCAAATGTGGGCCACTTGAATAAACCCTCAATTCAAGCATTAATCCATGGTTTAAATCGTCACTACTACTCATTAAATATCGATTACCATAAGACATCGAACGAAACAAATATGTTGTTGAACTTACATAAAAAGACATGGCAATCTGGTTTGAGATCAGTAGATTATGGCCATAAAGAACACGAGAACTTGGAAAGCTTCAAATCAATGGTCAAAATTGCTGGATTATACAACCAAAGAGTGCAAGAAGAGAAAGAGTTGCTGGAAGATAAATTAAAAACAAGATATGTTGGTAAGCAAGACCCTAAGAAGCATTTATCAGATATTGCTGAAACTTTGATTGAAGATAACATCTCTTCATTGTTAACAGGTAACGTGAATGCCTTAGCTATTCAATAGATTTAATTAACAACCCCCTATACACTACATTTCCGTAGCATCGTAGTTTGACTTGGCTGATGCAAATTTCAGCAAACCAAAAAAAACTTCAAAACTTCACTCTCGTCTTTCAAACGACAGTAATGATAGAAGCTGAAACGTCTTCGCCTCCCAAGAAGAGAATAAAGCTAGTGCAAGACGATGGTTCTTCCGACGACGATACCCCGGAATATATGCTGCATGCACCTAAGTCTACAGACATCAACAAAGACTCATACTACTTAGATACCCTTAATAGACAAGTCTTAGACTTTGACTTTGAAAAGGTCTGTCTGGTAACCTTATCCAATGTTAATGTATACTGCTGCTTAGTATGTGGAAAGTATTTCCAAGGAAGATCAGAATCTTCTCCTGCTTATAATCATTCCTTGAACAGTAAGAACCACCATGTATTCATCAATCTAGAGACTGCAAGAGTATACGTGCTACCGGAAAACTACGAGGTTAAATCAACCGCTGTACTTGAATCAATACAAGATATCAAGGATTTGCTCAATCCTAGATACAATCCATCTGATATATCTGAATTGGCTAAGCCCATCACAAGTCATACCCTAGACCACAAGCCCTATCATGTTGGGTATATTGGGATGAATTCAATAAGCAATGACTATTCGAACGTGGTTATTCAATTGCTCGCTCACATTCCTCCAATACGAGATTTCTATCTAAGTCTTTCCCATAGAACAGGTATAGAGGAACTTGTTAAGCTCAATTCAGATCTTAATTACAAGTTAAGTTTGTTATTAAGGAAAATCTGGTCCAAACATTTATTCAAGGCTCATGTATCACCATATGACTTTTTACAACACATATCAACAATCACCAATAAGAGGTTTGCGTTGAATTCACAGTCATCGTCTCCAAAGCAGTTTTTAATGTGGTTATTGAATCAGTTAAACCTACAATTAGTTAAAAGCATTGGTAAACTGAAAAATGCCCTTACAAAATCAGTTCAAGGAACTATTGAGATCAACACAATCAAGGTGGCTACGAAGGAGGTTGACAATAGAGTGAAATTTATAAATTCGAAGAATTCAAGCGTTTCTACGGCTAAATACTGGTTCTTAACATTGGACTTGCCAGCTAACCCTATATTTGCGAAGGATTCTAAGATTCAAGAAGTATTGTTTGATGATTTGATGATGAAATACAGTGGAACAAAGACGACACAAGTTGGGGATGATTTGAAAACCTACAAGTTGATAAGCCCAGTGCCAAAGTACTTGTTGTTTCACGTTGATCGAGATTTGGAAAATGTTACCGTTAAAAGAGGTAACCCCACCGTGGTCAAATTCCCAAATGAATTGGACATATCACCTTACGTGAAAGACGCTCAATCAGTTATGATTTACAAACCAATTGGTATCATAAAACATAACTCTATTGTTGGAACTTCAATAGACCACAATGATGATAAAAGCCAATGGAGTATAAGTCTAAAACGAAGCAATACTGAATGGGTTACAATAACTAACTTAGAAGTCAAGCCTTGTGAGGTTGGATTGTTATTTTTGGACCAAAGCTATATATTCTTATGGGAAAGAGTTTAGAACAGCTCTATTATTGAGTAGCATTGGGTGATGAACTCAGGGAATTCGAGAACCGTGGAATGTAATTTAGTTCCCCTTAATAATGTATCAATTATGATAATGTACGCAACAACTTTTAGTTGTAATACTTTGTCTGAATCATTCGTATCCAAGTATTCGATAATTAACTTTAAGGTGCTTGCAAATGCCTTCAATTGGACTTCGTAGAACGATTGAAGTTTCTCTGATTTCCAAATCAACTTCTTATATTTTGATTCAAAGAGATAAGGGTATCTTATTTTGAAAGATTTCCAATTAGGTATTTCACTTAGTAATTCCATTAAAACAAGGTCGTTTATGAAGCTTCCCTCGTTATTATTGAAGATCTGGTTGAGTGTCTCTTTGGTCAACTCTTCGCATAATAACGTCAAGATCCAAATATCTGCAAACTTGTCATCGATCATTTCGTTGATTATTAGATTCTCTTTCTTACCTTTAAAGTTATTTGTTGATACGCTTTTGTTTATGGATCTCAAAGTCCTTGTATTTCTAGACTCTTTATTGTCTTCAATTAAGATTGGAAGTTGGTTATCTGGGGAAGCTTGATATGGTACCACCATTATTGAGTTTGATCCTTCCAGAGACGATCCTCGAGGCAATTTCAAGGTATTCTTATGTGCCAAGATCAATGCTTGACTCAATGATATGGGATCAGTTGGGATAACCGTCTTCAGGTCGCCTAACTCCACCACACCGTGAACACCAAGTGTGAATTGAGTAGTACCTTGTACGTCTCCTTCGAAGTAGTATTTGTGTGCATTTAAATACTCGGTATGCTCTGCATTTGTCGAAGGCACAGGGTCATAGGTTTTAATAGGAAAGGTATCGAACACTCTCTTGACTGGAACAGGAATAGCCACCATTATCGTTAGTAGCAGATGGCGAAAAAGTTGGTGTCGCAAAAAATTTATGCTAAATAGCGGATTTTCGGACATACTTCGAAGCAAAATGTGACAACGAATTGACATACATAATCATGAACCTTCGCATGTAAATTGAAAGAGTATAGAAACAAGTATTAAGTTGAAAAAGATAAAGGGAATATATATGGTGCTTAACAGATCTATTGTACAGGCCAAAGCCATAAACGGCGAAAAGGTTATCAATGAAGTTATTCCAAATCATCTTCGCTTCTCAAATCAATGTATAAATCGAACCAAGTGGTTCCAGCAAAATCACACTTGCTCTTGCCCATGCTTTTGAAACCAATGTTCTCATAAAATGGAACCAATTCTTCATGTGCAATAATCACAATCTTGTCACCTAAGTCTTGATTAGACAACCTTTGGATGTAATCGTGTAATAACAAAGTGCCCAACTTCTTCTTTCTCCATTTTGGATCGACGGCCAAAGAGTGAACTCCGATAAATCTGGAGCCTTCAATATGCCCAGCAGATGGTATGTCCTTCGATGGCAACATCATGGACTCATTAGTGATTCTAGCATTATAGGTTTTGGTGGCAATGATATGTCCCACTAATGTTTCCTTAGTGACGGATGATTTGGCTGGCAATTCTTCGGTCGAGTCAACCGTTCCTTCCTTCTTGCCTTCATTCTCGTTCTCTAATTTTTCGGCAACTCCAGGTAAGTTTATAGAGTTATATCTGAATTCATAGTCTCTAACGAACAACCCACAGCACAATTCAGGGCACACGTTCAATCTATATTTTATGTTTTCGATTGGCGCTCTTTCTTCATCCAGGAAGCATTTTCCTTCTAAAGTGGAAACTTGTTCGAGATCTTCAATGGTCAATGGCCTTATCGACAAGTTCGGTGGGAAATCAGACATGGTGGAGCGTAGTTCTTGGACTGGTGGGTGATTTCGACAGAGACCGTAGTTTAAATTGTGATTTTCTTTGACCGATATGGTCGTGTGAATACCACAAATTCAACTTGATCTATTACGGCCCATGCCGTAATAGATGGAGACCTACGAGTACATGGTGTTGATGGACTTATATTGAAGTTGCAGACCCTTGATAGGAGTTTTATCACTTCAAATTGTATGTAAGTTACATATATAATACCAAAAATTCAAGAGTGTTCTCTTTTTAATCAGAAAGTTCTCTAGAATCATATAACGGCCTTAGTATGGAACTCCGACCTAAAGATTTCCAGTCTTCAAAGTTTATCACTTAGTGCCACACCTGTTTCTATCAAGAAATCACAGATCTTCGGGAAACATTTCAACGGCTTGACTTCTAGTAATGCGTCTGTATGAACAATCGCACCTTACTTGCTTTCATTCTTCGCTTCTGCAGTCTAGCCACCTTCCACCTTCCCTTAGTCAACCCCATTTCTTTCACTCTAATTCATTATCCTTGATCTCCAGAGGCTTATCCGCGTTAATTAAGCTCTTGCTCACTTCCCATAAGTGTACAATATTATCATCAGCCACTGAGCCAATGGTCCAATCTTTGTACGGGCACCAGCTGAAGTCAGTTACACCACCTGTATGTCCCGCATGCATCATAAATAACTCAGGACTTCCATCTTCAGCATCTTCTTGTTGCTGTTCCTCTCCAATCTTGGACAAATCCCATATAAAGATTCTATGGTCCAGGGATCCAGATGCAAGTATCCCATCCGTATGCGGTGAGAATTCCAAGCATGTGATAGCATCTGAGTGGCCCATCATTGTATGAAGTAGTCCGTTCTTCTTATTTTCGGTTGACATCTTTCTGATATCTAACAAATTAATGTTTGCATTGGCATTCCCAAGTGCAATCAAATTGCGCAGGAATGGTGAAAATGATAATGAGTTGATCCCATTACTATCTTCACTGTAGTACTTAGAAATTTGCTTAGACGAGTCAAGTCTAGTGTCAAATAGCAATAAATGCTTATCATCAGATACTGTTCCAAATATATTTGAGTCAAAACAATGCCATTTAGAATCATTCACTATGTCCGAGTGGCTGGTTGTATTTTTGAAAATTTCCTTTGGTTCAGCATTAGAGACGTCGTTTATTACTATTGAGCCATCATCAGAAGCAGTCAATAAATGGCCCTTGTTAAATGGACTCCAAGCTAAACCGTATCCATTGTTTGTATGTGGTTCCAAATGGTGTATGGAACTCTTCTCTTCTTTCAAGTTGTAAACGTCAACTTTACCCTCTCCGTTGATTGTACCTACTATATTTTGATCCTGTGGCATGTACCTTGCTCTGTTTATTTCGAAGTCGTTTTCAAACTTCTTCACGATCTTTATACGTGAACTTGGCTTCTTGGTTGTGGTTGAACTGCCTGGCAATTGAGTCACTGCAATCTTCAAGTAATTCGTATCTTCACCCGAAGTGTGAGTACCCAAGAGAAGTTTAGCATCGATCAACCCTTCTGGGGTTGTTGAATGTTCGGGGAACCATTGAACTGTTAAGGATGGCCACGTTAACCTGGTTTCATTTACAAACTCGTACATGAACCGACAATTCTTTCTCCATAATTGGTATTCCTCCTCAGAAGTTAATTGTCGTTCGGTCTCTTCTTCTAAGCCATCACCGCTGATTTCCTTAAACAATTCTTGGACTGACATCGTTATTTCCTGCCCTTTGATTGCTTGTTGTCGTTTTGCTTAAACTCGAAATTTCACCTTCAATTTCGAAATCAAAAATGAGAAAAGTGTATCGATAAATTTTGGCCTGAATAGCTGCGTAGATTGCTAGAATCCAACATACAGCCTCAAATGTGCTCTCAAATCACCTTACAATTGACAACAGTTATAAGAAACAATATACAGGTTTTATAATTTTTGCTGAAAGTAGTTATGTAATAATATAGTTGTGCTTGCTAGAATCAAACGTAAAATGTATCGACCAGAGTAATTGAAGGTCTTTGCAGAGCCTGTTCAATCTCAAAATGGTCTATAACTTTCAATGAATCGCTGATATGATTGAAGAATGGACTCTCAGGGCTCTCAATCAAATTGTAAATCGAGTCTTCGTCCTCATCCAATGATGCTTGGGTATTAGATCTATTCATGTTTCCACGACGTTGAGCTTCGAAATACCGAACCCGTTTCAAATTGTTAATCAAGACATCGCTGATTCCAGTGTGAACTAACCTCTCGCGTAACTTGGGACTATTTAGTACTCTTACGAAAAACGTGTAGATGCTTCTCTTCTCGTAACTGCTCAATAAATCCTTCAAGATTCGTGCTGCCGAAGAGTCCAATTCAGTCATACCATCCAAATCAAAAATAATGAACTTGGTCATTGATTCATCTCTCAGCCTTTTCAGTGCTGGATGGGCTTTTGTCGATCCATACATTTCGACTCTAAGTAATCTTGCTCTTAAATCACTACTATTGGTAAAGGTCAATGGTTCTGGGATCTTCACTATGAGACATCCTTCGATTTCCTCCAATGCAACGGTGTTCAAGTGAGTTTGGTGATCATCGGAAAGGAAATCAAGCATGTGCCTACTTTGACTATGCTGAATCTTTTCACAACTTGCCAATCTAATCAAATCTTGTTGCGATGGCTTCCCAACGCTCGAAGATATCAAAGATTGGCTATTTTGAGCTATGTTCAAGGGAGAATGTTCTTGGGCAACGTGGGAATTGAGGCGTTGGCGCTCTCTGTTCATGTCAGCAGAGGTTGGAACATCTGCATCTAGAAACGTGTTTGAGTTCGGGTATCTACCCAAAATCTGAATTCTAGAATCCGCAGAATGCTTGATAACCCTGATCAATGAGTACACTAATCCAACAGCAATTCCTGCTTCCATAGAGAAAAATATAGTTGTCATAACTGTGACTCCAAAGGTAATCAATTCATTGTATCCTCTAGAAACCCAATGGAAATATACCTCGTATGGAGCCTCTTCAAGCAAAGAGATTCCAATGACGGCCGTGATGACACTTAACATGCACTCTGGAACAAAGTACAAGTAATCTAACAAATTAAAGATTGTAAAAAGTGTAGCAACGCCCATAATAGCACCCAGCATAGTGGTCTTTGCAGAAATGGCATTAATTTTACTTCTGCCGTATCCTCCAAATGCCGGCAAGGCACCTAAAGATGATCCCACTAAATTAATAAAGCCCAAAGCAACCAATTCTCTGTTTGACGATATTGGAAGGTCATAAGTTGATCCTAGTGATTTGGAAGCAGTGGTAGACTCAAAAAATCCCAACATTGCAGCCAAAAACCCTGAAGTCCCCAAGGTTCTCATCAAATGGTACATTTTCTTAGTAAATGGGTTATACAACACGAACAAGGCACCTCCGCTATCAACTTTTCCGATGATATCAATCCCTTGCAAATCCCAACGGAAAATGGAGCAGAGCCAGGTCAGAGTAGCAACCACAAGTAAAATCTCAGGTATGAATACCATACGTTCGAACCATTTGCCTTTGCGCTTGCTAGCATATTTCTTTGAAATTCTAAAGAACATGATTACGATGAATCCAATGATGCTTATTTTGAAACTCAACAAATTCAGCTCCTTCCAATGCCCAAGCAAGAAAATGATCTTATCAAATGGCGAATGAATATCCATTTGATCTGGATCATTCGAGATCTCCTTTTGCAATTCCTGGAGGCCCAATACTACGACCAGAGCATTAATAATCATGACAATACCAATAGCACTTATGAACCCTTTCAAAAGGGATGCACTCAATACATTATCCAAGAAACCGAATCTTCCCAAACCAAATCCCAACAAACTTGCACCACTCACAAACGTTATGGCGACGACATACTCCATGGGATCTAAAGTCGAATCTTGACGGTGATGTAACAAAGGCTCAACTGCTTGTCCAACTACCAAAGAGATTGGACCTTCAGGGCCCACAATCATTTGAGGAACACTACCAAAGACGAGATAAACCAAAGGTGCAACTCCCAATGAATATAACCCAGAAAGTACAGGTACGTGGGCCAAAGTGGTTGCGTATGAAAGGGATAATGGTAATTGGAAAAATACAAGAGATAACCCGCCTGTTAAATCACCCATTAGGTAGGTGAGGTTGTACGATTTGATCCATGATAAACAAGGCAAATAGTAAGGTAATATTTCACTCCATTCCAAAGCTTCGACACTATGAGTATAAGTTGGAGTGTATTCATGATCTTCTTGAGTTTGGGTGAGGAATGCAGAGTTGGAAGGATTGAAGCCTAGGATTGAAGATTGCGATGAGTGATTATTATTATTGCTGTAGCTTGAGCTATTCCTGTAGATGATGGACTCGGCTTCATCACCATTTTGTTGGTTACGCGATTGTAAATTTGCTTGATAGTTTAGTCGGTATTCGCCATTATCATTGAAATCTAACAACGGCTGTCTTTCATGGTTGACTCTTCTGGAGGAGATATTTCTAGCACTTGGAGAAGGAGAAGCCACTCTTCTATGGTTCGAATCTGGGGATTCGACAGAAGGCGAAGTCACTCTAGTTTTCAATCGAGTCATCTGTAAGCTGTTAGTGTTTATATTTTCTTATCATGAACTCTCGTTGAATGCTTGGAAGACTTTTGGTCGCTAGGTCTTAAGTATTACTGTGGGCTGTGAGTTGATGCGATTGGGCTTAATATGTGGAGAGCCAATAAATCACGCAGCGAAATAAGCAAAATATAAAGGCTTCTAAAATGGACAACGAATGGGAGGGGACGACTTTAGTACAACCTCAACAATGTTCTTGTTACCTTCAACGCGGTATAAGCCTAAATCCTTGCAAGTATAACCCCACCTACTTTCTACGAAGGATTAGTCTTGCTAAGATGTTTTGGGGAGGGCGTGTGCGAGACCTGTTTTGTGACAACGGAATCATTGACGTATTTTCAACATGTGGGTGGAGGCAGATAGAGAAGAGGAGAAGAGGAGAAGAAAATCCGGCTAAACAGCCTGAAAGTAAAGTCAAGGTCAATTCTCTCGTCATTTATATCAATTGTGACCCCAAGCTTTACTTGCAGATGGGAAGAGCCTGGTGACTCTTCCTAACTCCTCTCTTGCTCTCTGTGCAAGCCACATGTCGGGTCCCGTGACTTTCGTTAAAGATCCAAGCTGCAATATATAGCTCCAAGAATCGGAAGAAGTCAAAAAAAAGGCAGTGGGAGTGAAAGTGAAATTTAAAGTAATAATTAAGGCTTCTTGGCTAACCAACTATACAAAAGATGCTTCGTACTATTGGTAAAAGGCTCCTTCATTCGAGTGCTGTAAGATTGGATACTCTTGCGCTCATTGAAAGCTCTGGAGGAAAAATCAGTTCCGCTTCTTTATCAACCATTGAAGCTGCTAGTCAATTGGGGAAGCCAATTACAGCATTGGTTTTGGGAAAGGACACCTCGATTGCCCAAGAATTGAGTAAATTTGCCCAGTTAAGCAAGATCATCTCTGTTAATGGTGACCATTACGACCATTTGTTAGCCGAAGAAGTGTGTCCTGTCGTTGAAGAAATATTAGAGGCTAATGGGGACTTGACCCATGTCTTGGTCGCTGCTTCATCTGTAGGTAAATCTATTTTGCCAAGATTGGGAGCTTTATTGGATGTTCAACCAATTAGTGATATTGTAAGTATTGTTGATGCACAAACATTCACCAGACCAATTTATGCTGGAAATGCCTTGGCCACGGTCAAAACCGGTGAATCCAAGATCTTGGTTTCGGTGAGAGGTTCGGCTTTTGAACCAGTTACTACTGGGGATGCCAATGTTCCAATTGAAGAATTCACATCTGCAATTGCTCCATCCGGATTAATTGAATTGGTTGACCAACAATTGATCGTTTCTGAAAGACCAGATTTGGGATCTTCAGCTAAGGTTGTTTCTGGTGGAAGAGGTCTTAAAGACAAAGAGACATTCACAAAATTGATCGAACCATTGGCTGCCAAATTAAACGCGGCTGTGGGTGCTTCTAGAGCTGCTGTTGATTCTGGTTTCTGTGATAATTCCTTACAAGTTGGTCAAACTGGTAAGATTGTTGCCCCAGATTTGTACATTGCAGTGGGTATCAGTGGTGCTATCCAGCATTTGGCGGGAATGAAGGATTCCAGGGTCATTGTTGCTATAAACAAGGATCCTGATGCTCCAATCTTCAATGTTGCTGATATTAGTTTGGTTGGTGACTTGAATGAAATTATTCCAGAGTTGACTGAAAAGTTGTAATGGGATACGTGATGAAATTATGAATAGTGGATACAGAAAAAGCTTCAAAGTAAGTGTTTTATATTGAATTAAAGGAGAATAGATCGAAATGGAGTGGGGGTAGTGTTTAATAGTGAGAAGCACATGCATAGACTCCTCAAGTCCCAGTGCTTGAAAACCTGGGGTCAAATACTTATCCAAAAGAAAGTTGGGGTCACGGACATAACCAACGATAAATCTGAGGTCCTTGACCAAATAAACAAGTTTAATTGAATGGATGTAGACGTATGTATACACTTTTGGAGTCGATAAGGGCCGTTCAATGCTGGTTCGCTGGCCTCACAAGCTGGCGAACATCAGTATTTGGTAGCGCCGTAGCATGAGGTTTTCTTGAATTTAAAATGACGATCTGACAACCCTGTTCATTTACTCTAACAATAAGCACGATGTCTGAATTGCCTGCGCCAAATGTGGACACAGGTGTCAGTATAAACTCGCCTTCGAGCTCTACGTCGTCTTTTGTCCCCGTTGACTACAAGGAAGATGCCATGCAAGTAATCAATGAACTCAAGGAATTCAATGGGGAGTTGCTTGAATATATTGATCTGGCCCATGGTCTTGGGGATATCAGTGATAACTATCACATTGTTTCAGTGTTTGGAAGTCAATCCACTGGGAAGTCCACGTTGTTGAACAAGTTGTTCAATACCAACTTTGATGTTATGGATGAACATAAACGTCAGCAAACCACCAAAGGGATTTGGATGGCACATTCCCCCGCTGTTTCAAGCAATAAGAACAAGAAAACATTGACGGGTGAAATCTTTGTCATGGATGTTGAAGGTACTGATGGACGTGAACGTGGAGAAGACCAAGATTTCGAACGTAAGTCTGCGTTGTTTGCCATCTCCACAAGTGAAGTCTTGATTATCAATATATGGGAAACGCAAGTTGGTCTTTATCAAGGTGCCAATATGGGATTATTGAAGACCGTCTTTGAAGTCAATTTGTCACTCTTTGGCTCTGCAAAATTAAACAACACGGAGAACACGCATAAAGTTTTGCTTTTAATTGTTGTTCGTGATCACATTGGAAATACGCCATTACTGAACTTGCTGACGACTTTGACAAATGATTTGGTTAAAATGTGGGATGAATTAAATAAGCCTGCTGAGTTACTGCATTTGAAGTTTGAAGACTTCTTTGACATTGATTTCCATGCTTTACATCACAAGGTCTTACAGTACGCTGAATTCGAACAAGATGTGAGAAATTTAGGTGATAGGTTCTCGCAATCTAATGAGATCTTCAAGCCCAATTATCATCATAACATTCCTATCGATGGCTGGACTATGTATGCTGAAAACTGCTGGGATCAGATCAACAATAACAAGGATTTGGATTTGCCAACGCAACAGATTCTAGTTGCAAAGTTTAAGTGTGACGAAATCTTGAACGGAGTATTTGAGGATTTTGTTGCCAATTACAATCAAAAGCTTTCCAATTTTAGTATGATCGATATAGTTGATGAATATCTCCTGCAATTTGATGCGAAGGCATCTCGTTATAATGCAAGTGTTTACGAGGCAAGAAAGGTAATTTTAGAAGAAAAGATACATGAAGTTTTGCAAGGAGTCTATAATAGCCACAAAGGATCTGTTGAGGCTGATTTGATTGCTGGTTTCACTAAGTTGGTTGCTGAGGTCAATAAATCTGATTTCTCTGCTGAAACTGCAGCCTTAGTTTCCCAATTCCAAAAGACATTCTTTTCGAAATTGGAAAAGCATAAGTTCAAGAGGGAACAACTGTTTGAGAATGACTGGGCAGAACTTGGCGTTATTTTCGAACAGATTATTGACAAGCAACGTACTATTGAATTAACCAGTATAATCAATAAGAGCATCAAGAAGATTAATAGCCAAATGACAAAGCTAATCTACTTTGAAGTTAACAATGATCCAACCGAAAGTACGTGGACTAACATATTCGGAAACTTTGATAAATTTAAGCAAGATCTGTTTGTGAAGAAGTATAGCGATAATGGAAATGAGTTTGACTTCGGACTTGGCACTTCTGATCAAGTGAACGCTGCTATTGTTGAGCAATTTAAGCAAAGCTGTTGGAACAAGGTTTACTTGACATTAAAAGGAATCGTTAATAAGGATACCCTTGGCAATATCATGAAAGAAAGATTCGAAGATACGTTTAGGTACGACGAGAATGGATTACCTCGCATGTATATGAGCGTGAACGAATTAGATGAGAAGTTTGGAGAAGGTAAGGCAAGCGGATTCCGAGCATTGCAAGTTTTAAAGGGAATCACTGTTGATATTCCAGAGGTTACTGTGTTGGAAGATGAAGATGAAGATGAAGACGACGATGAGCACAGTGTTTCCACGATCATCAAAGAATCAGACTGTGAAAAAATTCTGAAAAAATTCAAAAGAGAAGTAGATACACAATACGTTGAAACAAAGAGAGCCATGATTCAAAGTCAAAGTCATATTCCATACTACATTTACTTGATTATCTTAGTATTAGGATGGAATGAGTTTATGGTTATTTTACGTAATCCATTTTTGATAACGTTAACTATTTTATTAGGTGGCGGACTTTACTTCTTATATGCTACGAACATGATTAAACCGGCCCAGTTGGTAGCAGTGAAAATGTTGGAAGAGGTTACTCAGCAAACTAAAACGTGGCTTCGTGAGTTGGTCAAGGAAGATGATGCTGAGGACACAAGTATTGAGATGAAGAGTATTTAGCGTGATGAAGCTGATTAGATGTAGAGAGTTTTGTGGACAATTTAATATACTAATAGTGTGATAGGTTGTGGGGGGAGGTATCAAGGTTATTAGGGTAGTAAGAATGAACATTTCTGTTAATGTGGTTCCGAAGGGTGTCCTGGAATATGGATTTCAGTTCAACTTTATTAGAATGTAGCCATTCAAAAGCAAAACCACTCTTTCAACCACTAGTTCAATGGAATAGCAACATAACACACATAAACCATCGGTATCTCAACTCAACCACCTATCCCGATATAACCACGCTTGTACGACGGATATAAAAAGGGTTCGGCAAATACAACGTTGCATGTATTCTTTTTGCAAGTATTACATTTATTCAGACTTAATCTTGATAAAGTGTGGGGAGACCACACCACACCGTTTATGTATCGTAGTAGCAATGAAAGATAACAGTTAAGCATTACACAGATAGAAACGGTAGCAAGATGAAGTCGTAGACATACCAGTGGTAGTAGCTCACTAACACTATAATGCACCCAGGCAAAAGGGGGCCCCACCCCCGATGCTCATGTTACATTATTTTGCAGCCGTTGCAATGATGTTGCATCGAATGAAATGCGACATCAAAGTGAGGTACATATACAGGAGCTAAACACTTTGTACTGGCAGAACAGTCAACAATCTTTATCTTAAATGGTTGTTATTTAGGCATAGGACTAGGCAAAAAGGATGAATAGAGTTGTTGAAGAGCGAGTTTATAAAGGATCCAGAAAAATCCCACATTCTTTTTATAAATAATTCAAGTAATGCTGTGTTTTAGACAAGGCCGTTAGCAATTTACAAAGTCAAAGATAAAATTGAATCGAGATGTTTTTATTTAGGAAGAAATATAGGCACACCAATGAATTCGATGAAAGTATAATACATGAAGAGACCCGTATACATGATATGATAGCGAACACTTTCACGCATAATCTTAATGATTCCATTCTTACATCACAATCCAACTTGTTATTGCAAGACTTCAATGACTCGCTTGTTGATTCGAAGATCACCATGTTGCCCAATTATGATATCAACCCAAGTGGAGAAGAATATGGTAACTTTTTATGCATAGATTTGGGTGGAAGCACATTAAGAATAGCTGTTGTTGAGATCAGGAAACCAGATGACCTTAATTTGAGTCCATGCAATGAGGTTCTTCGTCTTGAAGAAGGTGACTATCACGAAGATTCCATTCAGGGCAATCAACTGAATCTCTTAAAGATCCCAACGAACAACTCGTCGGAGTCCAAACTCAACTTATCCAACTTGAACGATGCAACTGATTCTTCAATAGATACTCAAGACTATGCTAAACCGCCCCCTGTTGAGAACAGAGTTAGCATCATAGTCGAGAAGAAGTGGACGATTTCCAATGCCAACAAGACCCTCAGCCTTGACTTTTTCAAGTTCATAGGTGAAAAGATTCTGGAAATCTTATCGTGCCAAACTTTGATTGATAGAAGCTCGGTCATATCAACAGGCATTACTTGGTCATTCCCTTTAAAAACCACAAGTCATAACTCAGGAAGAATAGTTCATGTTTCGAAAGGCTATACCATTTCTGATGAAATTTATAATAAGGATTTGAAGACACTTCTTGAAGGCGTTTGTCAAGAGCACTTCAACATTTCGATAGATGTTAAGTGTGTTTTTAATGATTCTCTAGCTGTTTATTCTGCCGGATTGTTCTTGGACAGACATACCAAGTTAGCTTTAGTGTTGGGAACCGGATTCAATGTTTGTTGCCCATTGGGTAAAGAGAGTTTACCAGAACATAAGAAATTACCTGATAGCAAGCATCATAAGGATACTTCTAAAGTACTTATGAACACAGAAACTTCCCTCTTTGGAGACCAAATGTTACCTTACATCACCAACAAATTCGATTACGTTATTGAACCAAGGTTCAAAGACTTCCAATTCGATTTCAGAAGCTTCAAGTCGACTGACGCACAAGGAAACCTTTTACAACCAACAGAATTGATGACTTCTGGACGATACTTACCTGAATTGACAAGACTAGTATTGGTTGATTTGATCGAAGCTCACCAAATCTTCAAAGCCATTGACAAGACTTCATTTAATAAGATTTTGTACATACCATACGATGGATTTGACGGTGAATTGATGTGTTACATCAACGAATCAAAGAACCTGAAGCTCATCATTGAAAAGTTCTCGTCTGTTTATTCAATTGATAAATCACTTGTGAAGGATTCAGACATTATTGCATTGAAGGAGGTTATATCTGCAATTATACAAAGAGCTGCATTTATTGTTGCAATTGCTATCATTTCATTCCTTAAATTATTAAAGCAACTGAATAGGTTGGATGAGAAGTTGGTGATTATCAGTTACGTCGGTTCTGTTTTGACTTATTTCCACAACTATAGAAGTGAGATCAAGGGATTTGTAAATGACAACGCATTTGTGAAGGAGGCTGGTATTACTGTGGATTTTAAATTAGTTGATAATAGTTCTATCATAGGTGCTGCTATTGGGGCTGCATATTTTAAGTAAAGGGAGGATTAATAAAAGTTTAATTATAGAATTGGAGAGTATTTTCCAGTGGTGAAGATAGTAATTATGGTAGTTGGTACTTTCCGTTATCTTAATCCAGCTATGCATATTTTGTTTTTTCATCTAGTGGCTATTTCCAATAGATAAAACGACCAAAAGGCCTCCCCTCTTACAATCAATTCCAATTAACATCTAGTAGCGTATACATACTAAAATTTGGCCTTCAAGCCAGCAGCTGCGTTATCACAAACAACCAATACGTTCGAATGATCTTGCAAATAAGACAGAGGATAATTAGGATCATTCTTCTTACCATAAAGAGTCTTTTGTAAAGCAAAAGTTTTAGCTTCCCCTAATACTATCAAAGCAATCTCTTGTGAATTGTCTAAGATTGTAGAAATACCAACACTTAACGCATACTTAGGTACCTTACTTGCATCGTTTTCGAAAAACCTAGAATTAGCAGCTATAGTTGAATCAACCAACTCCACCTTACGAGTAACTGAAAGCCTTGACGAACCGCGTTCATTGAAAGCCAAATGACCTTCTGGGCCTAACCCACCCAAGAACAAATGGATTTTATGTTTCTTTATTTTAGCTTCATAGGCAATGCATTCCTTTTCAACATCGGCAGCCAATCCATTCAAGATATTAATATTCTTCTTAGGGATATCGACATGGTTGAACAATTTATCGTACATGAAGTAGTGATATGATTGTTCGTTTGTAGGGGGTAAACCTAGGTATTCGTCCATGTTGAAGGTGATGACGTTCTTGAACGAGATCTTACCTTGTTTATGAGCAGCTACAATGCGACGATATATACCTTCAGGAGACGAACCGGTAGGTAAACCAAGGACGAACGGGTTTGAAGCAGTAGGACCAAAGTCGTTTATCTTATTGATAATGTAATTGGCAAGGTATTCACTTGCATTTTCAGCAGCTGAGAAGGAGACTTGTTTCATTTTGGCGATAATTCATTTACAAACTAGAAGTTGTGGATGTAATGAATCGTTATATATACCAACTTGATATATAAAGAAGTAAAATGCAACGTCGCATTGGTTATCTTAACGATTTCCAGTACTATTTTTCACTCTCTCAACGTTACAGTTCCACTGTGGTTACCCCACTAATCGGAGCAAGATGAGATAAGATAAAGGAAATCTAGGGGTGGGTCGTGCCATAAGGACGTAACACGACTGCCACCGACAGAAACACGAGGCACAACCACGAAGCACTACCACGAAGTCCAGCCATCTAACGGAATCACCAACAGACCAACTGAATACTGCTTCATTACGTCCACTACATGCCACATCTTCCCCGTGTCAAGCCAATGCACGTTGCATTCTCAATCTGTCCAAACAGATGATCCTTTTTCTGGTAGTTTCTTTTTATGTCACATCGATTGAGGTTGCATTTTTCAATGTGACATTGAAAAATTGGCTCAAGGTGATGATAGCCATCCTGTAGGGTAATATTTCTAATCTAAGGAGAAGCAAGAGTGACTATTATATATACATGCGTTTATCTTTAGAAAAAGTGCAAGGAATGTGCTCTATAGAAGCAGTTCAAAAGAAGCAGCTTAAAGAAGACCAACCAAGAATACCCCAATAATGTCATATACAAGGTTCACGAATTGTCACTTGATAGATAACGGTGTGGTTTATGAACATGCGGATCTTTTCATAGATAATAAAACAAGAAGGATAGCACATGCTCCTGCTTCAGAATTGGAAGTGGTAAAGACTATCGACTTGAAAGGTAACTTCCTTGCCCCAGGTTTTTTGGATTTGCAGAATAACGGTATTTACGGAGCAAGTTTCTCGAATATCAACTCCGAATCTAGTGATCTTGAGGTCGAGGCTTTCCAAAGGTTATATGCTGATGCCATGACAAAATATTTATCGACCGGTGTCACTGGGTTATGTCCAACACTACCATCTACATTCCCTAAGGTCTATTTGAAGGTCTTGCCTTTCTACAAGAAGACTCGCACAAGTGATA
Organism: Kodamaea suecica; assembly: GCA_030558315.1. Classification (NCBI taxonomy): domain Eukaryota; kingdom Fungi; phylum Ascomycota; class Pichiomycetes; order Serinales; family Debaryomycetaceae; genus Kodamaea; species Kodamaea suecica. Next base: position 5,051 of record JAJMSH010000099.1, on the reverse strand, counting down.
GATGCGACTCACTCGGTGCCCATTTAGAAGGTCCATTCATCAATTTGAAGAAGAAGGGATGTCATGAACCTTCTGCAATGGTTGATGCTAAAGAAGGTAGTTTCAAATTGTTTGATATATATGGAGGAGAAGCTAATTTGGTTGATAATGTTTCCATTGTCACTGGTGCTCCAGAGATTGAAGGTGTACTTGATTTGATACCAGCTTTGAAGTCAAAGTATATTACATTTGCCATCGGTCATACAATGACTGATTATGAGACTGGTCTTAAAGCAATTGAAAGAGGTGCAACTATGATTACTCATCTATATAATGCTATGCCACAACCTCATCATAGAAGTCCTGGTGTTATTGGGTTGATAAACTCTCCAAATGCTGTCAATACTCCATACTTTGGTCTTATTTGCGATGGTGTTCATATTGATCCTTCTATGTGTGCTATGGCGTATCGATCCAATCCTGATAAGTGCTTCTTGGTCACTGATGCTATGCATTTAATAGGTTTACCAGACGGAACTTATAAATGGGATAGTCAATATATCGTCAAAGAGGGCTACAGGTTGGTGATAAAGGGTACTGATACTTTAGCTGGTGCTGCTATGACCTTGCCAGCTTGCATCAGAAATTTAGTTGAATGGACAGGTATCACACTTGCTGAAGCCGTGAAAACTGTCACCAATAATGCAGCTATTGCCATTGGTATTCAACATAAAAGAGGGTTTTTGAATGTCGGATGTGATGCTGATTTCGTAGTTTTGAGTGGTGATGGATACGTGCAGAGTGTTTATAAGTTGGGAAATTGTATCAAGTCAAGTGACTTAACAGTTGAGCAGAAGAACAACCAAAGATTGCTGGCTGTTTTATAGTTTAAGCTTAGATTATATCAAACATTGTTATTGATTAAGTATAAATAGAATTAGAGACATTTATTGCACAAGGCAAAATCTAAAAGACTTCAATACAAGTATCTGAAAGTTGGATCCTGTTTGTCGGTGAGATCACCTACATCTATTTCGACAGTTTCGTCTAAGGCTTCAGAAGGAATACCTTCGACGGCAGCCTTTTCTTGTACAGGCAATGCATCTCTCTTTCGGTTCTCGTTTATCAAGTAGAATCTTGTTACTACAGCAAACAAGATTGTGATACAAAAGGTAACGATCCAAGATCTAAATGCAGTTGGAAATCTAGGTGCTTCAGCTGCTCTGAACAATTGTGGGGCACCGATGTTCGAAGCACAATAAAAGATGAACAAGATAGCATTGAATGTAACTCTCTTTGAAGAACCTTGGACATTACCTGCTCCCATTGCCAAAACGGTGGGGAAGATAGCAGGTTGAACACTCAACAAGTAATAACCTAACAAGTTAGTACCTTTCTTGTCTGTTGTGTAAATCAAGACCGCACCAACAATTGGTGGGATAACAGTTGCAATAATAACATAACACCTCCAATTATTAAATCTTGATGAGAACCAACCCGCAGCAACAATGGCTATCCAAGTAATGACCGAACTTGGTACTGTTAACAACGTTGTGTTAATAGAACTGAAACCAAATCCTTCCAAAATAATGAACCCATATGAAATAATACCTCCATTTGGTAAGATGTTCAAAATAGCGATGCTAATCATTAACCAAGTCTTGATATCAGTTAAGCATTCGATCACTTGACTCCAATTCCAGATAGTATCAACTTTGGCATGGCTTCTATACTTGGCGTAATATTCTTTCTCTTGTGGAGTGAAGAAGCTAGCCTTTTGCGGAGAATCGGCTAAAAAGAAGATCACGAATAGCCCATAAACAAAGGTAATACAACCGTAGACAATAAAGATATATTTCCAAGGAGGGAGATCACCACTAATGTGCCCTAAACCGTAGGCGATGAACCCACTGATAATCCCACCGAAATCATTCCCAGAGAACCAAATACCAGTACGTAAGGGAAGCTGTTCTGGAGTGTAGTACATTGTTGATATCAATATGGCAGCAGGAGACACAGCAGATTCTAATAACCCTAAAAAGAATCTTGCAACCAACAAACCGGCATATGAATGGGTTGCAGCAGAGCATGCTAAGACAATTCCCCATAAAGCAACAGCAACACCAACGAATTTACCGACTGGTACCACTTGGAGTAATCTACTCACAGGGAATTGACCAGCCATGAGACCAAAGTAAAAGATGGAAGAAGTCCAAGAGTAATCCTGACCTACCAAATGATTGGAAGTCTTGACACCAAACACAGAAGATGAAGACAAAGCCAATTTATCCATGAACTGCAAAGCATAAACAATAAACAAGATTGGTAAGACTCTTGTATCGACTTTCCAAGTAATTGCAGCCACATCGACCTCGCTCTCATCCAAAGTTTGAGTTCCTTGGGAACCCAAATGTGCTTCTTCAACTGTTCCTAACTCTTTCTCGCTTGTGCTCATCTCAATGATTAATTGAATTCGAAACCAAAACCAAAGACTTTCAGCTGTTTAAGTAATGAAAAGTATCCCAATGGGACCCGCTATTGTGGAACAGCTTTCCGCAACTTTTTTCACTCATAAGATAACGAATTTCTTTTTTGAACTCAACCTGTCAAATGCAACGTTATTCCTGCAGATCTTGGCATTGATTTTCTGGTGAAGAAGTCAACCAGGTGATCCAATTGAGATAAGATTGCTGCAACTTCGTAGCCTCGTAACACGGACGAAACAATCAAATACGAGGTTGGGAAGAGGTTATTTAGATTTGACAAAGTAATTCGTTAAGTTTTCCCGCGGGATACGTGTTGATAAGAAGTCCTACTATCTTGACCAGTTTTCAAGATATTTTTTAAGAGTTTGTGTTGTTGTGCCGCATGGTTTTGTTGAATTTGAAGACGTTTGAAATAGCTTTCGTTTAGTTAAGCCCATTCCGCTTTTTTTTTATTATATCTACTGTCTACTATCTATCTTATATATCATATCTTTATCTTCCACCAGCGTAAGATGGACTTAAAAGAGATATGCCACGGTATCCCGAAGGTGGAGCTCCATTGTCATTTATTTGGTACGATCAGGAAATCTACGTTTGTTGACTTCAACATCGCTGCAGGTAGCCCCATTGACAGTCAAGAGATCGAAGAGTTTTACACAAGAGGTGAAAAACCTGTCGGTGTATTGAGGATTTTGAGGGCAATGGACACTCACTTGGTAAGAACTGCAAATGACTTATATAGATTGACTATTGAATACCTTGAGGATGCAAGCAATCATAACGTGAAGTATAGTGAGTTCTTCTGGAACCCTACTGGAACTGTACACCAATCCAAAATCAAGTTTGAAGATGCCCAAATTGCAATTTTAAGAGCTATCAATGAAGCAGAGATAAAATTCAGTATTCAAAGTAGTTTAATTTGTTCTATTGATAGGGAGGCCGATCCCAAGTTGGCAGTTGAAATGGTGGAGTGGATGAATACTCATAAAGACCCCAAAGTTGTTGGAATAGGCATTGATTATAGTGAGAATCTTGGCCCACCGGGGTTATTTGAAGAAGCATATGCATTGGCCAGGTCTTACGGTTACAAATTGACTGCACATGCTGGAGAATTTGGATGCCCTAGCTCTAATATTTCTGATGCTTTATTCAAGTTGAAATGTGACAGAATCGACCATGGATATACTGTCTTGGATGATCCAAACTTGGTACAATATTGCATCGATAATAAAGTCATTTTCACTGTTGTGCCATCTAATTCATATTACTTAAGAACCTTACCTAAAGATGAATGGGCGCAAAAGCATCCTATTAGGTTCATGGCAAGAAGGGGGCTTAAAATATTCCCCAATACCGATGATCCAATTTTTCACCAAGTTACACCAACGGACTCTTGGATAATGATGGTGAACGATTTCGATTACACAATTGATGATTTGAAGCAGTTTCTCATAAACAGCATTGAAGCTGCTTGGGTTGGTGATGATTTGAAGCTGCTGTGGAAAGCACAATGGGTTCCATACTTTGATAAGTTCATATCTTTGCTGTAAAGCCCGGATCTCATACGGAACATCGCATCACTTGAATTCGTACGAAACGTCGTAACCCTAAAGATACACCTTCTTCTCTATATTTATTGATGAAATATGGTTTTGAGCTTATGATATTATAGCGTAATCATATTATAGCCTAATTAAAGGTACACTCGAAGACCATCAAAATGGTTGCAATATTTTTTAAATGATTAATATTAAGAATATTGACTCGGTTCGAATGAGAATAAATTCTTTTGCGCTAGCTAGATCCGGTTTTATTGAGAACGGGATCTGGTGAGGTGTGGATGATACTGTTTGTTCTTAGTGTAAGAGATTTGTATTCTATACAAATGTTTTTAGATTAATGGAAATATATGACCGACTTAAGGAAAGGAAAGAAGATGTAAAATAATGAGATCTTACTTACTCCATTATTTATAGACTTTCTTCTAGTATGCTTTCCTAAGTTTTGGCTTGCTTAGCTCTATGGCTAGCATTCAACTTTCATTCTGTGCAAAGGATGAACCTTACAATTTCTAGTCTGACGTATGTTTAGGAAACATCCCGTTCGAGATTACAACTTTTAGGTTCTAGCTTAGTTATAACAGAACGTCAACTCGTGTATACCATTCTGGTAATCATGCGTGGGATACTTCTTGGCTAAATGGCGTTCCAGAGAATAGTACTAACTTAAATAAATTTGCAGCCAATCAATTGTTTTTATTCAACATCTTCGAAGGTTTATATTAGAGAGTAATCTTTGTTCTGGGAGCTGCTTCGTGACATAGATCAACTGTATATGGTGTTTTCCCCACGAAAATGCGGTGTATGATGACTTTGTTTATACTACACACCTTCAAGAGACTTGAATTTTAAGTAAAACATCTTTATGAACAGGAATTTCTCTTTAAATAGATAATGTTCTTAAAAAATTGATTTTTATATACTTTCACGTTAATTAATTAACTTAAACACACATCTAGATGAATAATGTCAGAGAAGTTACTTAAAAATTCGTTTAATTTAGCGAAATATTACATATTTGTGATGA
>JAJMSH010000098.1:0-31646 GCA_030558315.1 Kodamaea suecica | reverse complement strand
GGCTTGATATTTCTAAGAGAGACATCGATGCTGGTGTTGCAGCCAGTGCATTTGCAGACATTCTTGGGTTGATTCAAGCTAAAGTAGGTGCTGAAGCCGGGCTTGATATTTCTAAGAGAGACATCGATGCTAACGTTGCTGCGGGTCTTCTTGCGGATATCCTTGGATTGATTCAAGCTAAAGTAGGTGTTGAAGCCGGGCTTGATATTTCTAAGAGAGACATCGATGCTGGTGTTGCAGCCAGCGTATTTGCAGACATCCTTGGGTTGATTCAAGCTAAAGTAGGTGTTGAAGCCGGGCTTGATATTTCTAAGAGAGATATTGTTGTTGATTCTGACGAAGGTTTTGGTTACCTTGACTTACTAAGATTAAGATTAGCCTCTGGTCAAGGTCTCCTTGAACAGATGGAGCCTATTGTTCCAAAGGCTTCGTTTTCAGTCACTGATGTTGCTTGGGTACAAGCCGATGATTTCAAAGTAACCATCAACTTCGAAACCATTGAATCTGCAAAAATATTTGCAAAGTTCCAGGATGAATTACGTTCTTTAAGTATTGAAGGAACAGATACTGCCATCGACAACATCCTCTTGTGGGATGGATCTTCCCGCAGCAAAGTGGATCAGTTTTCAAAGTGGTCAGCAACAGTTTTGGTCAAGGCTTTCCAACACAAGAACCTCTATTGTATGCCAAATGACTTTGCAATAAAGTTCGATTGGAATGCAAGAGAGACCAGTGAATTACATGCCGAATGGAACAAAGTCTTCGATACAACCTATGAATATAAGGTTTCGACCAATTTCAACCTTATAAACTCCAGATCCGGAATGTCCAACTACATACCAACGCTGTCTTCTAACACTACCAATGTTGATTTTGATTTGGGCCAGTTGGACGCTTGGAGAGCCACTTCTAATGTTTTACCTAACTTCTGTTGGCCTAAACAATGTTCGAACTTACTTTAAGTTTTGAAATTTAGTAATCAGCGTTAATTGGAGAATATCATGTCAAGCTTGCCATATGTCTCAACATCAATTTTAATATCTTAATATCTATTTCTTTTTTGTTTTGTTTAGCTTGTGTGTTAAATGCTAAAGTCTTTATGAGGAATGTTATTTGTAGAAACACGTCTCAATTGTCAACATTTGCGGAGCTGGTAATGAGGATGAGAACAGAAAGTCAATCTAATTGACTAGATAACTGGGTGCTTTGCTTTGCAATATGAGTTGCAAATTGTGACTCAGAGTCAACCTGAGCCAAAGGAAAATGTTCTTTTCATCCATCCCTGCGTTGGACCTTCTAATCGTATAACCGTAATTCTAAACGGTTCAGTTTACTGAAATCAACTAACACCCGCGCCCATTTTCTGGTTCATCTAAGCGAACCATCTAAGCGAACACCTTATTACCCCATGAATTGTGACCACTGTTCACAACAAGCGTGTTGGCTATGAAGCGCACCATTTTATGCAGTTCTAGCCACAGTTCAACGGAAGTATACCTTCGCAAAGACACAGCATCGAATCACAGTGAAGTACTGGTGATACTTGGTAGTTGTTAAATAAATACAGCAAAAAACGGGCCATGCCTCCGCAACTGAGTCATAACTGGTACAGATATATATGCATGAGAAAGGTACCTGCTAATGCGGATTCCTTCAAGGTTCTTCCAGCTTAATTCACATGTCCATTCCACTCGCTACTATTAACCATAGGAGAACTAGTGTGATAGGGGTAGACCCTTTCCAAAGCCCCGACAGTACTCCGGAAGAAATCATCGAGGAAAGATTTGGTGCTGAGCTTACCGATGTCGTTGGAGAACAGTCTGATGAAGAAGAGGATTATCCAGACGGAGGTCTTGCAGCCTATTCCGTAGTGCTTGGTCTGTTCATGGGCAGTGTCGTCAATTTGGGTATTATTAACTCAATTGGTGCTATTCAATTGTATGTCTCAACCCACCAGTTGGCAGACGTATCTACACTGACCATATCATGGATCTTCTCGATCTACTTATGTTTGGCATATGCTTTTTCACTCGTCACAGGAAACATATTCGACCGCAAAGGTCCCATTGGACTCTTGGTTGGTTCAACAGTGTTCATATTCGTTGGATTAATGGGTGCTGCAAGCAGTGTTACTGTTTGGCAGTTCGTGCTTAGTTTCATTTCCTTGGGAATTGGTAATGGATTAGGGATGGGCCCTTTGCTAAGTGTCATTAGTCATTGGTTCTTGAAAAAGAGAGGAAACTGTATTGGAATTGCAAGCAGTGGTGGATCTGTAGGTGGATTAGTATTTCCTTTAATGCTTAGACACTTATATGCGGTGTACGGGTTTGAATGGGCAATTCGTATATTAGCATTCACCTGTCTTGGTTTCATGTTGATGGCACTAGCTCTTGTTAGAGGAAGAATAACTACATCAAAGTCACCAAGAGATACTGATTCTAATTGGATTACTAAGGTCCGTCGCAGTTTTAATAGCTTTGGCCTCCATACCTTGCGTGAACCAAAGTTTATATTCCTTATATTGGGTGGATTCTTTGCAGAGATCTCGCTCATCTTGCTCCTCACATACTTTGCATCTTATGCTATGGCTCAAGGTTCTACTGAGTCAAATTCCTATTTGCTATTGACTGTATGGAACGCAACAGGAATTTTAGGTCGTTGGATCCCAGGCTATATCTCAGATGTCTACGGCAGATTCAACATTAACATTGCAATGCTTCTAATGTTCAATTTGTGTATTTTCATTATTTGGCTTCCCTTTGGAAAGAATTCGACATTATTGTTTGTCTTTGCTGGGCTCGGAGGCTATGCACTGGGCTCCATTTTTAGTTTACTTCCTGCTTGTTTGTCACAGGTGACACCAGTTAATAAAATCGGAACAACTTACGGAATGCTAAACGCATGTCTTAGTTTTGCTAACTTGTTCGGAATCCCAATTGCAAGTGCCGTTATTGGCAAAGGTTCGGTTCATGATTTCGACATGTTTGTGGTATTGGTGGGATGCTTATCTATATTGGGCACCTTGTTTTGGGTTTTAAGCAGGTATACTTTGGTCGGATTAAGATTAAATGTGAAGGTGTAAGGCAAGAGTCCTGCAAGTTCGGACTCAGTTACTACAACAAAGATGCATATACCTATTTTGATATTCATTTGTATCCGAAGTTCAATTGGGATGTCTCTGGACTCGAAGATATATCTCACCAAGAGCTGGTGCTATCGAATGATTTATTGAGGACAAGCTTGATTTCAGCAAGATTATGGTCTCAATTTGCTGAGCATTCTGAGCTCAATAAGGGATGCGCAACTGGAATGAGTATTCTGTGGCGTGATTGCACATCCACAGTCATAAGTTCGTTGACAATGAGTTATCAATATAGATTTGCAATTCAAAATTAAGTTTCTATGAGCTGAAGTGCTCTGAGACTTATAACCATTGACTTATTGAATAATAATAAGAATCTGCAAGACTATTCAAATGACCTAAGGGAATGTTTTGGAGTAATATCGCTGAAGTAGAGGTCTTAGTACATCAGATCTCTCACCTAATATCGTTTTCATTTTACATTTCTTGCAATTCATACTCTTGTACGTTTGTAGAGGTAGCAGTTGCTTCAATCCTGGAACCAGTTGTGGTGCTTGCAGACCTTCTTTTGGCCATAACAGCAGTATACTTATCTTTTCGTCTTTTACAAAGACGTCCCAATGCGAAGTAACCAACAGGGACATAAGCCAACAAGGAAAATTTCACCGCCCATTCATGTAACAGGTCATCAGCGACGAAATGCAAACTTAAAGCCACCAAAACAAATTCAGCAACGTATGCTAACGGGAAAGTGAGGTAAAAGTTGTGATATTGCAACCAGAAGAGAAAATGGGGAGAAGTCTTCGTCTTAACCTTAAAGGCCCAATATGAAAAATGGATCAAATTGGAAACACTCCATGCAAATATAAGTACTGAGTACACTATATGTTTTGAGATCTTTGGATGTGGGAATATGACACCATAACAGATCCAAACCATTCGAACACCATTGGCCAAGGTCCACAAGGAACCAGTATTAGCGACAAGTCTCAAGACGAGGAAAGCTCCGAGTGGGGTGGTCGAAACCACATGGAAAAAGTCTGCTATGCCACCTGGTAAGAAGCGACTTCCGACCAATGGAAGCAATATTAGGAAACGACCAAGACAGCAGAACCAGAGAGTAGCAGCAGCTGTGTTGTAGAAGAATAAGAACCTAAGGCTTGGAGGGAGTGGATAGAGCATGCCAAGTTTATTTCTATGTGTAAATAGTCCTGACTTGTTGACAAGAACGGCAGTTATCCAAATAAGTTGTACGAAGTGATCTGGTAAGTGATCTGGTGTGATCTGCTCTTGATTCTTCAGATCGCGGAGAAAATTAGTGAGAAAAAATTGGCGATCGAGACTTCGCAGTAAACAAAACACTGGCCGCTTCCACAGTAGTAGAGACCAGCAAAAGGGAGACCAGTCAATCAACATCTTTCTAAACTAAATGGGTTTGTAGTATACGTAGGATTCATGCTTGGAGTTTTATCTTTTAGTATCACTAATTAATGAAGGGATTTTTTCAGCAAATAGTGGCATTTGAGCAGTGGTATACGTGGTTCCTCTTGGTACCTTCGTTTTGTATTCGTGGAGGAATTACCAACACCCCCTTAGATTTAACGTGTTCTCAGAAGAAAAATTATTCAAAAAAACGTTGCTGCTGTCAAAACGTATACACAAGCCGTACCCCTAGTCTAGCTAGTGTATTGCAAAGAGCCTGAGACCATAGTACGAACCAGAGCTAGTATGAGAATCACAACAGTTGTTTACTTCCTACTTGCGTGCTTCTTGGTCCATGCCAATAGCTGGTCTCCAGAAGATTATGAAATCTTTAGCTTGAACGATAAAGTCAAGGAAGACTTGGGTGAAGCTGCTTCTTTTTACTCTTGGTTACAATTACCTCAAGGTCCGAAAGCTACTGTTCAAGAGATAACCAAAGCCTACAGAAAAATCTCGCGTCAATTGCATCCTGATAAGTTCTCTGGTGGTACTAGAAGGGAGAAGAAACAGGCTGAAGAGCGGTTCCAACGTTTATCCCTTGCAGGGAACATTTTACGTGATCAATCCTTGAGGAAAAGATATGACTATTTCTACAGTAAAGGTTTCCCAAAGTGGAAGAGTACTGGTTATTACTATTCCAAGTTCCGTCCTGGATTTATCCTTACTTTACTGTTTATCTTCATCTTGATCAGTGGGTTCCATATTATCGCCTTGAAAATCAACAGATCCCAGGACTTTAAACGTTTGGCTGATCTCAGACTGCTGATCAAGAGACAAGCTTGGGGTGGGTCGCAAATCCCTCCAACTGACGGTTCTGATAGAAAATTAAATGATAATTCCAGCGGAAAGACATTCTTAGTTAGAGCCGTTGGCGAAGTGTACTTGGTCGAACAAACTGAAGAAGGTGAAAATTTGATTTTGATTGATGAAAGCGAAATCAACTTGAATCCCGGCTTCAAGGACACTCTCTTGTACAAGCTTCCTTGTAAATTATGGAATATTTCTCTTGGGAAATTACTTTCAATGCCAATTGATACTTCTGTTTCGTTTGAAAGAAAAGCAGAGGAATCTGAGGGCACAGGTGCGGCCACTTCTGGAAAGAAAGCCAAAAAAAAGTCAAGAGGAACCAAGGTAGAATTACCAAATGGAAAGGTAGTATTCGGTCGCCCATCCAGAGGCAAGAAGTGATTGTCCTCTTGCTATATAGTGTTATTCCTGAAGATGATAATCCTATATTTTATTAATGCAAGACTAAGTATTATAAAATGGTTGCAATGCTAGGAACTTGGGTTCTAATTTGTAGAGTACTGACCACTTGCATGATGAGATCTTTCAAGGTTCGTTTTCATAATCAAGGGTTTACCATTAACCAACTACTTTTTTTAAAGTTACTCTTGTTCTTATTCTTCTTTTGCTTTTTTATGCGGTTATCACCAGGAATATAGGCGCAACTTTATATGTCTATTTTTTGTTCAGTCATTACTCATTATGTTTGGGAACTCTCCTCAATTCATTGCTATTAGCAGTTTCAAAGTCCGATTCAGAATAATTGGCAAGCGACGACAGAGTATGATCTTTTTCGATTTCTGAGACACCTTCATCTTGCTCATCATCTGAGGAGCTAGATCCAGATATGTTATCTATGAAATCATCCTGATAAGTATCTTGAAAGTTTTCAGCGTCGTCCTCTTCATCTTCCAAATGCTGGGCAGTAACTGGAGACACAATCTGTACGCAGAAATCTGGCATACGAACTTCCTCCATTCCATCCTCTTCATCATCCTCGTCATCATCATCTTCGGCTGACTTTCCAGCATGACCGTTCACGAACAAATTATGGTTCGAGGTGTCTCCTAAGATAATAGGAGCTTTCTGAGATTCGTAATAACCCACCGAGTCTGAATCAGAACCAAACTCTTTGTTTGAAGTTAGGTTCTCCCTATCGTCTTGTTGGTCTCTTTGCTCAATTTCTTCAGTCTCAGCTCCTAGAACTACGTTATATACTTCACGAGTTTTCAACAATACGTCATTGACAAACCATTCCCAATCTTCAGTCAGTATACAATCAACTATTATTGGCAGGATTAGGTCTGGCTTATACAAGGAGGTAAACTTGACTACCTCCTCACTAATCAAAATAAGGTGTCCTAGGTATCCAGGCCTTGGGACCACACTTGTCTTGTAAGACTGTATAATTAAGTCAGTTAACTCGCATTTCCCTGGTTTGAACAATTCGACAATCAAAAACGAGTTGTATGAATTAAGTTTTCCGTTGAATACTTGTTGAACAAGATCAAACACAACATTGTGAAAGAAATTGTGCCATGGAAACTGAGTAAATTTGAATATTATATCAATGAATATACCCAGGTCGATTAACTTGATCTTGAAATAGTCTCCTACGCATGGGTCCAACTTGATTGAAGCTTCCCTTTCGTCTGACACGAATGGGTTTTCAGGAGAAATCATTGGTTCTTCATCATCTGAATCGTCTTTGCTGTCCAAAGCCTCAATTAACCTCATATAGTCATTGTCCTCGCGAGGTTTCGAGGTTTCTTCGAAGTGTATATCGTCTAATGAGACGTCATCTAGACCGGTAGTGACATCCTGAACATCTGAAACATCGTCGAAAACAATGGTGTCATTCAATGCTTTGCGAAGTCTCTTCTGTTGTTGAACACGTACATGATCTCTAATCTGGATGATCTTTTTTATCTTCTTTGAGTTGAGTAATACCATGTTAGAACAATGAAGCAATTCAGCAACCAACTCCGATATCTTAAACTTTGTGAACCCTAACACCGGTTGCTCTATATGTGCAGGTACAACTGGTTCCAACTCCATCAATTCTGAAAATTTATGTAAATTATCAGAAAACAAAGAAAGCATATCTCCCAAATATATTGGGTCCCTAGGCCCAGGTGGATTCTGTTCGAAATCCTTGAGCCATTGTAACATTACATAGGAATTTAGGTCACCTCCGCCGTTTCCATCACCTTGTTGTAACATTGGAGTGTAGTTACCACAACTCAAATCGTAGTCAGAATTGTTTTTGCGGATGAGCTCGATTATTATGCCCACGCAATTATTGATGCCATACTTGTTGGTACGTGTATCTGGGTTGCACCCAGATACATCATTAGTGGGCCTGTACAACATAATTTCAATTATAGTACCTATGGTCTTTGGGGAAACTAGCTCTCGCGTTAGTTGGTTGGGCCCAATGTTAGTCTCCAATACAACTGCCAAAGCAGTGTTAGAGGAAATGGTCGCTAATGCCTTGATAAAATCCGTGGCAGCTAGTTGCTTGAAGAAGAGCTCATGATTAGGTATGTTATCGGACCCAATTTCAAATTGGGAAGGGTCAGGTTTCAAAATGTCAATGACTTTGGGAATTAGATGCTGCAGTGAAAGGGTTTCCAAGATTCCAGTAGGCGAATCCGGTTTATCTGTCTGAATAATTCTCAAGAAGAAGTCCATCAACATCGGTATTTCTATCTTATTTAAGAAGGTGTCTACCAACGCGGGTTGTCGACGGATGAAGTTAAGCAATTCGATGCTGTTTGTATCCATTAATTGGTCCAAAATGCGAACAAGGTATGAAACCAGCGGTGAGCTTTCGTCTAAGTTTGCCAAAGATAAACACAGCCACAATTTGGACATGATTGCTGGAGTTTCAATGATTCGATTCAGAATTACCCATAAATCAATGGACAAGATTTCCGACGATGATTGAAAGCAACGAGCCAATTTATCGTGGGAAGTTTCTAGATCTCCAGACTTTTTATATTCTGAATCTTTCATCTCACCATCAGGATCTTTGAAATCATCGTCATTAGCAGAATCCGTGTTATCGTCTTCATCCGTGTTATCGTCTTCAATTCCCTTTGTTATATTATCTGCGTCGATTTTACCACCTTGTATATCAATGCTTTCTTCATCTTCTTTCTCTTTTTTCTCTTCAACGCTTTGCTGAATCAACTGGTTCAATTTCTCTTGTTTCATGACACCTTCATCGTGAAAGAATACCACACTGTTTATCAAATAATCGAGAAATCCACTGAGTATATGTGGTTGGATTAACAATTCCAATAATTTAGTGCTACGGCCGTCTTTGCTGTTTAGATTAAGGTTCTCGTTGTTGGAAGACGTCAATGAAACAACATCAGAGTTAGGAGTAGCACCATTGGGGGCGAATACTATGTGATCAGAAATCCCAGTTCCAGGATTACCGAAACCACTACCACTTCCGACACCAAGACCGGATGCACTGGTTGAGTTCGATAAAGGCCCGGTTCCACTAGATCCTCCTTGTTGCAGCAACTGGAAGCTGGACAAATTATAATTGCCCTTGATGTTGTTCAACTCGTCAAGCAATTCCTGCAGTAGAGTTGGATCTCCGATTAAATCATCCACCGTGACGGCAGCATAATCCTGAACAGAGTCCAAAAACCGCTGAAGCAGCGAGCTGTTGTTCAATGAGTTTGAAAAGGGCCAGAACGACATCTTCAAGTGGGTTTGGTCTGGTCTGCTCGAGTGACTACAGATGATCTGCTTATGGTGCCCTATTCTTTTTGGCCGATTTTTTGTGGTGTTGAGTTTTGGTTGAAGGGAAAAATGTCTAAAGGGGGGCAGATTAGAGGTGTAGATTAGGGACGAACTGAGCATACTTAAGTTGAGGGGTTTAGTGGTAAAAGTGACTTTAATTGACCGATTCTTTCGATTTCTCGCATATAGTAGTGTCGAAGGTCAAGTGGACGCCAAATTGGTGCCACTTCTTGATTGCTTCTGTACATTAGAGGTATATTCTATTGGATCTCGTTGCAACTTGATGCAATTTTGGGTTTCCAAAGCTATTGTTGATAAACTTTCTACAAACTGTGTGATGCTAATATATACAGTAAGCATTTAGCTGGTACTTCTTGAATTCGAGTTTTGTGCATGGTCTCTCATAATAGTTACAATTGTTTAAACTTCCTCAATCAACAGTGGGTAGCAGTTGTAGTAAAGTGAGAGCTCGCTGCGATTCCTTTTCATAAAATTTAATCGCTTCCTCAGCATACTCTCGCACAATATTCTTACTATTTGCAGCACTGTACTGGATCCATTCCTGGATAGTCATACTCTCTTCGTTCTCGGGCATGGCAGAGATGAAGTTCGTAAGTTCACTATCATAGTCGTCATGAAGGTCGTTTTGCGATTTTGTGAGCTCTTTAAGATCTGTGGACGTATCTTCCATGTTTTGTAGAGTCTCCAAAAACTGTGCTAAAGGTGTGGGGACCCATGATATAGTGTTCAGAGTTTTGAAGTCAATTGTTCTTTGGGAATTTAAGTGTCCTTTTATCTCCACATGGGCTGCAGCACTTATATGTCCTTTATTATATGGCGTACTTGCCTCTAATGATGTATTGTAGTTGCCATGCAAACTGTCGCTCTTGAAATCGCCAGAGGACCTGGTATAATGGGCAGTCGGTGAATGTACCGTACTTGTGCTTCTTTGCTCTATCTTTTGTCCCAGAGAGTCATGCTGAATATCGATTTTTGAGTGTTCGGAGTCCTTGATTGGAGACACTGAAGTCTTCAATTTCTTGAAAGGAGTGCTTTCAGCCTGAATTTCAGTTTCTTCCTCTGCAAATTCAACGCTGGCTTCACTTTTGTATAGATCCCTCAGGCTTTTTTCTTGATCATTGTACCCAGCTAACTCAACCTGTGGCTCATTAGACTCGCCTATGGCCTTCTCCTGCTCATCTTTCAAATGAGTAACTTCTGCTTCTTTGTTCCTCTCCCCTAAGTCAACAGGTATCTTAGAACTTAGCTCTTCCGGCTGTAATGAAATTTTATTCTCATTGCTTACAATTCGGTCTACTACTTTAGATTCCGGATTCTCTTGTAGAGACAACAATACTTCATTGTCCGATCCTGTTACTTGTACCTCAGATATACCTTCTGAAGCTTCGCACCCCTTCACATCTGAAGCCTCTGCATTAGCAATCACCCCAGACTCGTCGTTTTCTTTCTCTTTAATTTGCAACGCATTTAAATCACCACGATCAGTCTCATGTGAGCAATGCAATGTCCTGACTCTGCTAACTTGCTCACCTTCACCTAATCGTTCTTCTCTATCTTCAATTTCGCTACCTAGTTCACCATTTTCTTCAATTTTAGTAATGGGTTGAGCCATGGTATCATTGCCTTCATCTATTGCAGTATTTTGTGGAGAACCACTACCACTATCTTTGGCGAGCGATATTTTAGCACTTGAAGCATGAGAATTGTGATTGGAATTTATATTGTGAATCCGGAGCGTCACTTCAGAAGCATCCTGAGTAACTTTCATTCTTCTTGATCGTCTTAAACGAAAACCAGCTCTACTCTCATCATGGTCCTTTGGCTTAGTCTCAAACAATTCAACTCCTTCCATATTAATTTTGTTATCTTCAAGGACTTCAATCATGTCCATTGATCTCAGAACTTCCTCGCTGAGTTGCTTGATATCAGCAATATAATCCGAATAATCAACTACTTGATCATTCAGGGATTCCAAATGCTGTTCTTCACGTTCGTCATCCAATTTGCGAGGCCGAAAGCGCCGATGCCTTGGATTATCGCGGTCTGCTGGAACAGGAGGTTCATTTACAGCATCACCGGAATAATTGTCTTCAAGAATCGGTTTTTTTATTTTCTTCGAGCTTTTAGGAACTTTGCTAGGTTTATTGTTGCCATGAACACTTACTGGCAGGCTAGTGATCTCCTTATTGTGCGTGGATGATTCTCCCATTTCCTTTTCCAATTCTAACACGGTTTCATTGTCCAACTTCTTGTCAAATGGCAGCCGGGAAATGACAATAGACTCAAGATCAGTGGACATGGAAACTTCTGGTGGTAATTCATCTTGTATTGGACTTTCTGAAGTATATTTAGGAGGTGGTTGGACGATTGGAAGAAAGTCTGCCAGAGTCTTTTTGATTGCAGGCTTTTCTAAGGTGGCTGCCTTGGAAACTTTTTTTGGCTGCAACAAATTGAATCTATCACCTAATAGCATATCTTCTTCAATAGACATATCAAAAATATTAGGCTTTTTCTTTTTGCTTGCATCAAGAAAGGAAATCCTCTTCTTTCTTTTTGGAATTGCTTGGTTATCCGCATGTTCATCGTCTTCAAGTTTTATTGGAGGAGCAGGAGGGAGGAGCTTCTTGACATTATTGTTCTTCTCGTTACTTGAAGATGTCTTGGAAACAGTCTTAGGTACCGCGACTGGCGCAATGTTCTTCTCCAAATACTCTAAATTGTGCTCCCCATAATCATCCGCATCGTTATCTAAATCAGGAACGGTAGAACCTTGTACTCTCCTAAGTTTTAGCTTCTTCTTTGATTTCACTATTGGTGAAGGATCTCTTTCAGTATCTTCGTCTTCTTCGACGCGTCTTCGTTTTCTACTGGGTTTCTCGTTAATAGAAAGTTCAAGGTCGGAGTCTTCTTCCATGGAGTCAGAGGTGTATGAATACTCTTCAAGTTCCAGCTCTTCTACTTCCAGTCCATTGTCAGTTTCACCTGATATGTCTGAATCATCTGAATCATCGTCAGAATTATCCTCAGAATCATCTTGTGATTCAGACAGGCTTGGCTCACTCAATTTATCAAGAGTTTCAGGTTTTATGGTTATTTTTTCTAATTTCTTTTTGGCTTCAACTGGAGTAGATTCTTTCTTAACGGTTTCGACAACTTCCTCTTCACTTAGGGTAGATTCAACTATTGCAGGTGAACCTTTTTTGGCCAGTAGAGCCTTGGACTGTTTGATTTCCTTTGGATTGAATTTAGAAGAAATTGGCTTAGCAACATCCTCCCCACTATAGTTCAGATTTTCCTCTTCCAGTTCTTTGCTATCGTCACTCAGACCCCCCATGTCCTGACTTCTAGTTCTCCTTCCCATAATCTCCATCTTGGAGCGCACAGGTTCGGGAGACAAAGGAAGCACCACCCTCGCGTGGTTACTCTTCGCAGTTACTCCCATTAGTTCATGGAAAAGATCATCATCAGGTAATTTATCCCAGTATGCGTCATTCGGGTCTACCGTTTTAGTTTTCACTTTTAATCTTGTTGACCGGCGGACCAGACTGTCGTCGGTGAACGAACTATCTCTACTTTCTCGGGAGATATTTTGAGACTTAGAACTCTTGGACTTTTTTGTATTTTGAGAAATCTTAGACTTTGTATTATCTGGTGTAGACTCATTTGAGTGGGAAATACTCTTCAGCTTTCTTCGTACAACCTTCGCTTCCCTGACGTCTTCTTCAGTTGCAGGGTTGACTTTCGAAATGTCTTGTTCCTGAGGTGGTTTCTTTGATGCTAAATGTTTCTCAAGTGATATTTCCGGTACTAATGATATCTCTTGGATTGAGGATAATTCTCTAAATGAGTTGTCTTTCGAGCTAAGGGTCAGCCTCGACTCAATCGGCTCCCTTCCAGAGCAATCTAGAAAGTAGCAATATCTCTGCTTGTTTTTCTCATGCTCCTCAATGGCTACATCATCTGCATCCCAATGGTCCAAAGTACAGCCGCAGTACACGCAGAATACTCTATCGTCACCAAAGTCCAATGGTGAATAAATGAAGCCAGCACGAGCCAAAGATGAGCTATCTAGAACATGGCCACCGTTTGAATCTTGAGAAAATCCTTCTGTATCCAAAGGGTATTCTTTCCCAAAGGTTCGAAGACGAAATTTAACTCCAGCTGGACCAAGGGGAGCCAGAATACTTACTAACTCATGTCCTGACCAATACCTCCTGGTTTCTTCCATTGTGGTATACTTCTCGCGTACAATCCCTGAAAGCATGCTTAAGGATGAAATACACGACTTGTTCTTATCATAATGGCGTTGTGGGATGTCACCGACATCTGCACCGTCGTTTACTATTTCAGGTTTATTGCAATGGGCACATACAATTCTATCAAGATTGGATTTTATTGGAGAGTAGTAAAACCCGGAGTCAACCAACGGATCAATAAAACGTATGTCATGGTTATCTGACCATGAAACCGTATGCTTACCCAGGATTTGTACTGGATTACTGAAAGACTTGAGTCTATTTTCCTTGTATTTCATCAACTCTCTTTTGGGTGGCATTGCTTGGAATAGTCCTTATATATAAGCTTTTATGAAAGGGGCCAACTCGAATTATTCTAGGCTAGATGGTTTTGGATAGTTGGGTTTATGGAGATCGAGAGCAATTTGCTAATTGCAGACGTCAATGAGTGCTGTAGTTACTATTGGATCGTGTTTTTTGTTTGGATATTTAAGTCGCGTTGTAGTAATTGATAATGCGACACCATATTTATTAGTGTGGAGTGATGATTGACCATGTTGAATACATAAGGGACTTAACGAGATATAATGATATGACTACAGTGCACGTGAGTGCTTTCAGTACAAGTGTCCAACTCAATTCGAATTGGAGGATCGCAAATCCTCAATATCTAGCTATGCTACATTCAAGGTAGTGGTTACTTTGTAAATGAAGTCTTTTAATATTAGACAAAAAAGAATTAAAGTATGAATGGAGTTAGATTTAAGTATTGGTTTTGGAATAATGATCTAAGAATGGTGTTCTTTTTAAAGATAGTTCCCACTTCAGTGGATTAAGCCGATCAATGGTAGGTGCTCCATAGGCTCAACCTGTTTCGCGCTTCTTCAAAAGTTTTGTCCAACCAACAACTGTATTGTTCTCAAAGCTTCATACTTCAACTCGTTATCACCTTTGTTATCCTCTAAGAAGTTCATGATCAACAATTTGTACTCACCATCTTTTTCGGTGTTGATATAGCTTACCAAATCCTGGCCAAGGTTCTTAATCAAGTATTGCAAGTCACTCAACAAAATCACCTTTGAAGTTGTCTTTGCGGTCGACGCTAAAATGACAAAGATCATGCGGATCAACTTGTAGGAGTTTTCTTTAAATTTACTGCTGTTTTCCAACCAAAAGTCAGAAGATTTGTGTGTAGGTTGGGCCCAACTCAAGAGGTTTGGGTTTTCCAATTCAGTCAAGTATTCATCCAAAGAGGTAAGTCTGTTGGTTACTATTTCATTCAAAATGTCCAGCAAATAGATCAAATCGTTCGATAATTCTTCGTCACTACCGTTCAGAGCGAATTTTCTTTCCTTCAACGTATTGATCGACGAAGAGCCGTCATGGAATAAAACCAATTTGATGGTTTTGAATTGCTCAGCAAATGAGGTAGTGACTGAAACTGCATTTTTCAAGATACCAATAGAAACACGAACAATCTTCAACTTGATCGAGTCTTTAGCTATGGTGAGGAGACCTCCAACCAAATCAGGATAATGGTGGACCAAGGTCTTATTGATAGTAGGTCTAAAAGACAAAATCCAAACTGTCAACAATAACTTATAAGATAATTGAAGTCCCGAAGAATTTGGATGCTTGGCCAGTGACATAATTAACTTATAGATTGGGGCAAAATTGGAAACCAAGTTAGAGTCTTCGTAGATTTGCTTAAACTGCTTGACTACCAATAATTCTTGTAATAATTGAACACCGATGAACTGGTAGTTAGATTCGGCATTACCAATAAACTGCAGTGAAAGTAAATCGAAAACCTTAATCAAAACTTCTTTATCGATAGATGCAGAACCTTTCGAGGCCTTGACAAGCAAGAGGGTTAAATTGTACACGGCCAAGGATTTGATGATATAATCGGTATTATCTAAGTGTTTAATAAATGGCTGGTATGGCAAGGAAGAGTCCACTTCGGACAATTTTAAAGCTGAGTCCAAGAAGGCTTGGTTGGCAGAACCTTTGAAAGGTTCACCATCAACGTGAAAGTCCAAGAAGATATCATTAATCAACGTCAAAATGTTCTTAACGACGTCATCTTTTTCATTCACGTTCAATTTGTTCAATAAGTTTAAGATGGTGTTGGTGTATAACTCCAATTTGTCCAAGATGGTTGACTTTTTGTTTTCAGGCGACTGCTTCTCTAAGATCTTCATATACTTTGAGTCACTCTCTGAAACCACATTGGACCGAGATAAGCCTTCCCAGGGGATGATACCTTCTCTGATTGTCTTTTTGGAGTCGGCAAGTAATGTGCTGTCAATGATCAACGGATTCTAGAAGGTTAGTATACGACCAGATAAAGACTAGGGTACGGTGAAATATTTGTTGTGTTGATACCAAATTGGTCTCACTGACTCAATTTCATACATATAAGAATCTCCTGTTACTCCTGAACATGTATACTTGCAGTTTCAGACATGATTGTTTGATGTGGACGTTATTACCTGAGCCTCTACACCTATGGATCCTTCGTTAAATTTTGTTGCTGGAATAGTTGGTGATAATTAATTGGAAGTTTTGGAGAAAGTACACGACCCTATTAATTAGAGAGAGATAAGAGTGGAAGCGTGGTATTGGAGTATGTAGATGGGAGTCAATGGACGAGGCGGAGGGGGGGAATAGGAAGAAGGGAATTGGTGTTAATTGGGAGGCATACTAGATGAAAGAATGCTGAAATGGAGACTACCGTGCTGACTTTGAAAGTATGCAATGGTAAAGGGCGTGAGCATTGGAAAAAAAATTGCCGGTCCCAGGAATCGAACTTGGGTTACTTCCACCACAAAGAAGTGTACTGACCACTATACTAGACCGGCTTTCTATGAGATAAGAGGCACACTAGATGAAGAGACCATATAGTGTTAAGAATCTAATCTCGTTTCGAATGAGAGAAGGTTTCCTTGCGCTAGCTAGATCCGGTATTATTGACTACCGGATTCCGTGAGGAGTTATTTACTGTTGTTTGATTCCGAGTGTAATAGTGCTGTATTCTATACAACTATTTATAATGGTGGAAATATATGATCGACTTAAAGAAAGAGAATAAGATGTAAATTAGAGGGATCTTATTCCAGTATTTATAGACTTACCTCTAGGGGCTTCCTAAGTTGACCTATAGCTTCTTGGCTATCATCATATCTTGGCTTTAGCTCCTTGGCTATACCAACTCTCATCCTTGGCAGAGGGTTAACCTAACAAGTTTTCTTGTCTAACACCATTTCCAAGATTACAAGTGCCGTTAGGTTCTTGCTTAGGTAGATGATCATAGTTTACCTGTCTTGGTTTATAACAGGACGTCAACTCCTATATACCGTTCTGGGTAGATACTCATGTCTGATCACGGTTTATATGCCTTTGGTTCTTACATATAGTGTGAAAACCTGGGAGTTTTAAGGCATCAAACCATTCTTTATTTTGGTGGTTGGTAGTAAGTCTGGGGGTGATGAAAGTAGATATGTGCCATGCATGATTCCCATACTGTGAATGCTCTTATGAAGGCATACCTGTGGCTAATGAGAAGTGGTAGTACTCGCATACGACGGAACCAACAACACATAGTGTTAAAATTGGTGTTAAGAATCCTTTTTCGCAGCCGTTTGGAGTCAAGTCTAAAAGGCAAGTGGATTGAATTGGGCAAGGGCAAGTTGTTGTGTGCTTAACTCGACTACTACTAAGAAAGTAGTTGCAATGTCGTGTCATGTCTTAGTTGGGTTGTTGCAATTCTCGAACTGAGGAACTCTCCTTGAAAGCCACTTTATATGTGCACCAGCTGCCACATATGCACCAGTTGCTACTCCAGCATCCCAACACTATACCCATTGCAAGCTGATTTTCTTTCGACAACTCCAATCTCCTTTCCCCATAACTCTCACCACCTTACCTTAATCACCATTATCCCCGTACTCACGACCTCTCGTTGCACGTCTCGCTACACCACCGTCTCTCTACTCTATCGCATCAACCCTCCAAAATCCAATTGCTCACAAACCCAGCCCGTTTCTTTTCTCCGGAACTTCAATCCCTTCTTCCAGACCCCAAAAGCAACGAGACCTGCACTACCGATTTCTATGGTGCGTGTCGGAGGCGTCTGCCCAAGGCTATTGCAGGTTAGGACGACGAGTGAATATAGGCCCAGAGGGCAGTGGAGAATGAGTCAGAGGTTCCTGAGTCGGGAAAAAGGGCCCTGGGCCCGGTAAACTGGACAAAGAGAGTCCCTCCAAATCAGAGGTCCAGAGACCCGCAATACACACACATGGTACTGAGAGCCAATTAGAGGTTGCTCTTTCACCACCAACATCCTAAACCTCTCTTCTCTCGCCAGCATCTGAGCAATGGAACTGTTGCTCGTCCTACATTCAAAGATTCCAGCCCGCAAAGGAAAACACGTCAACGCAGCCAGTAACGGACATGAGGAGCTCACAACGTATTGCTCATCTCCCTTTGGCCCTAAAGTACAGTTTCAGTGTCTCTGCACACCACTGTTAGCCTGATTTGCATCAACATCATCAGGACTCGTGGAGTGTACCGAGAAGGTAGGCTTGGATTCAGGGGCAGTGGACACTGTCTGACAAGACCCGTATCCGTTGTCTGTAAATGTAGCAAACTGAGAAATCCTCTCAAAAGCAGAATGAGGTCTTGAGGGATTTCCCACTTGTCTTCGTCAACGTGATGAAGTTGGCCTCCGGCTAGAGGCGAGGGAGAATAGTTCCATAATTCCTACGAATAAGTATTTTGCCAATAGAGTTTGCTTGGTTGGGTTCACTTTGACCTGGACGTCTTTTGTCATACCCCAGATTAATTATTCCTTTGCAGGTATTGACATATATTAGGGGGTTTTGTGCTTAAGCGGCTTTTTATTTTTCGATTGATGGACGATAACCTGGTGTATGGATAGGGTACGCTCTTGGATAGGGTACGCTCTTGGATAGGGTACGCTCTTGGATAAGGTACGTTCTTAGATACGATGCACTCAAGATACATGCAACCCTCTGCCCTCTTTCGGGTCTCCTTCCTCTTCCAGGTCTCCATGTTCTTCCCTTCCCTTCCTACGGCTGCAAATCGAAACTAATAACATTAATATAAAAACAAGCGAACTAAAGGTACAGGTGTCAAGCTCAATCAATGAAAAACAAACCGTGTTAATCGAAATATATTGTATAAATGACTTGTGTGTAAATGAATTTTGGAGGGAAAGAAGAAAACTTTTATGTAAGAGAAAAGAGTTGTTGCAAATAGAGAGCAAGCACTTTTACCCTAAATCAGACAGACTATTCGACCGTTTAATCTAATCAGAAGATTCTCTAGCAAATTCCTTAGCCATGTCAGCGTCTGGAATAGATCCACAGATGGTTTCAACCATAATACCGGTGACCAAGTATGGATCAATGTTGGAAGCAGGTCTTCTGTCTTCGAAGTAACCGAATCCTTCCTTAGCGACGGATCTTGGGATTCTAACAGAGGCACCTCTGTTAGCAACACCAGATGAGAAAGCTTCCATAGAAGCAGTTTCATGACGACCAGTCAATCTCATGTCGTTATCAGTACCATAAAGAGCTAAATGTTCCTTGTGTCTTAAAGCCAACTTACTTAAAGCATCTTCAATGTGCTTCATACCACCAGGCACTCTCATGCTCTTGGTAGAAACATTTGTGTGGCAACCAGCACCATTCCAGTCTCCCTTCAAAGGCTTTGGATGTAAAGAAATCTTGACACCGAATTCTTCAGCAACTCTTTGCAAAAGGTATCTAGCAATCCATAATTCATCACCCATGGCAATTCCTTCACATGGACCAACTTGGAATTCCCATTGAGAAGGCATCACTTCAGCGTTGATACCACCGATACTCACACCAGCATGGAGACAAGCTCTGTAATGGGCTTCAATAACATCTCTGGCGTAAACCTTACCGGTACCAACACCACAGTAGTAAGGACCTTGTGGGGCTGGGAAACCACCTTGTGGCCATGCGTATGGTTGATCGTATTGGTCGAATAAAGTGTATTCTTGTTCTAAACCGAACCAAACAACTTCATCGGCATGGGCCTTCATCAATTTAGCACATTCGTGTCTGTGGTTAAATTTGTTTGGAGTACCATCGTTACCCCAACACTCAGTCAAGACAATGATGTTGTCACCCTTTCTGAAAGGATCAGCGTAGTAGGCAACAGGACGTAAGTAAACATCAGAATCGTGGCCTGGAGCTTGACCAGTAGATGAACCATCAAAGTTCCATTCTGGCAAGTCGTCAACAGAACTAGGAACCTTGTTCAAGGTTCTACACTTAGATCTGGTGTTACCTTCGGAGTCAATCCAGACGTATTCAGCCATGATCTTTCCTCTTTGGTCAAGATCCAAGTACTTGGCCAAGATGGCGGTTTGTTCGAGAATTGAAACCATATTGTAGGGTTATACTGTTTGACGTTAGGTTGAATTTAGAAAGAAATCAATCTATGGTTCCTCGTAAGTGCTATTTTTTGCATGGAATATACGGTTCTTTATATACTACGAATTCTTTGTTGGCTAAGGTGTAAATCAATTTAGGGAAATTTGGTGTTGATTTCCTGCTGTCAGGATGTTCTGATAGTGGAGGTTTACAAGAATGGAATATATTTTCTTTTTCTTATCACAGCCAATGAGCGCCAGGCAGAAATGAAAGAAATGTTATGTTGTGTTACAGAGAGGTCAAGTATTTCCTGATAAGTCGAGGACGGAAGGAAGTTCCCATTCCGCGGGAGGCAGAGTTAGAAGGCTGGGCAAGGGTCGGTGGATAGTTTGTTGGACGGGAGGCAGGTGGGAGATGGGAGATGGGAGATGGGAGATGGGAGATGGGAGATGGGAGATGGGAGATTGGAGATGGATGGGAGATGGCGCATGGTATGACGTGGTTTCGATGAGACACGGCAGTAGGGCTGAACCTTGCTGATACTCTCAAAGGCCAGGCAGTGCCAGCTGTTTCCCTTGTCTACAAGAGCGAACTACATGCAAACTCAATTCTGGGCGCGATGTAGTGTGCACACATTAGAACTGCTTCTAAAAGTAGATGGAGCGTAAGGGTGACCTGGATAGCTGGAACCCCATATAGGGGTTTGGTGGCTTGATGATAAGAGGATACGTAGGGGATGATAAGAGGGTCAGTAGAGGAAGGTACGGAACATCGAGGGTCTTTTGTACATTGTGCAGAAGATCGTTTAGCGATAACCGCAGGCCAATTAATGGCTAATTGCAGTCCAGTTTAGACCGTTGGGTAGTTCACTTAGCAACCTTGATTTCACAGCAGTTGCAACAACCAAAATGGTTGCTTCAGTCGACGATACTCTTTCCATCTTACTCTCCATAGTCTCACCCTCTCTCCATAGTCTCACCCTCTCTCCATAGCTCACCCTCTCTCCATAGCTCACACACTCTCCATAGCTCACACACTCTCCATAGCTCACACACTCTCCATAGCTCACACACTCTCCATAGCTCACACACTCTCCATAGCTCACACACTCTCCATAGCTCACACACTCTCCATAGTCCCACCCACTCTCCATAGCTCACACATAGTCCCACCCACTCTCCCACCTTCTCCCTCCTATGCTCCCACACCAATTAATCTCATTACTTATCCCTCCAATAAACACCTCCGTCACTTCTCTCCATAAGCATCTCCGTCACTTATCCCCATAAGCACCTCCGTCACTTCTCCTCATTACACCCAACTCCACTTCGCCGCCCGGCCAAACCACCGACTCAGGCCTGCCCTCTTGCAACCAACCCCCCCAACTCCTAACTCCTCATAACTAATTCACTTATCTCTATCAATTAAGATTACCTTCGTCCTGATTTGAGAGCTCTTCAATCGCATGATTCTTTCCTGAGTGCTTGCACTACATGGTTCTCATTATGGACCACTGATGACCACTCGTAATTGCTCTACCATTCAGCCTTCACCTTCTTCCTTCCTTGCCCCACCTTTCTTCACCATACTCCCTTCACTTGCTTCTTTGTGCCTTGCTAGCCAATTACTGCTTGCCAATCAGAGTCAATAGGTTACTAATTAATTGAGATTGGTTTTGATAATGGCAGTGGCGCTGCATGCAGTTCGTTTCTTATCGTAATTGGTTCAGGGAACCTCTTTACCCCAGGAAATGGTTTATTAATGGATATATATGGCCAGAGAAGGATAAAGGGCACCGTGGGCACTTGTGTTGGAGATCAAAATGATTAGCTTTATCAATTGAGTGACCCTTTGAGACTATATGATCGATATTGGTCTGAAGTCTGAAGGCTGAGGTCGCAGTAAAACGATTGAGTCCAAACTGTACGAGTTACCGAACTATGAGCATGGACTCTACACTCTAGATACGGCTCAATGTAGTTAAAGCGGTCCCATCGTATCTTATCTCGCGAGAACGATAAATTCCTATCGAAGACATTATCTGATAAGTGCTACCTGAAAACGGTTCGACCGTCGAATCTCTTATCGCTAAGCCTCACCAAAGCTGATTCAAACGAGACTCTTGATTCGGAGTCCAACGCTCCGATTGACCATGTGCGGTTGAGGTTAGAGGTTGATAAGCGACGATTAAGACATAGATAGAGTGTTTAGAGATTGAGCCCCATACAAGCGAGCCCCATACAAGCGAGCTCCATACAAGCATAGCTGTTTGAGGGAGTTGTAGTACTCTTGTAAAGTACACAACCCATGGATACTGGACACCTTCGGAAATTTACACGGAACACCCGCAGCCATTCAGATTGAACCACCGCAGCTTTGAAATTGAACACCTCAGCCATTGACACTGGATCTCGATTGACAATGGACCCTGATTGACACTAAACGCCTCAGCACACGCTAATTTCAACCCAATCAATACATCCTCAGCATCACGCATGGCTAATTCGCATCCTGCTGCATAATCTTTTTGCAACCATTAAAAATGATGTACATTTGATGGCTGCAAAATATCAAGATTCCAAAAATGGAGGTATGGTGAATTGACATAAACCGCGTCCAATTTGTTGATGGAAGGATTATACATCAAAGGGTGCTATATAAGTCCTGCTACAAATATCTCGTATGCATTCAAGTTGAACGAGCCCCTCAATACACTTCATTACATTTATTGGAAAGGAATGTTCAACACAATCAACAACTTCAATGAACCACCCAATTTCACTTTCCCTCTGACTGCCATGTACCGTCAGTTATACCTTGTCATGATTTCAAATCATATTACTCATACTTTACAAGCTTAAAATCTTCAACGACTCAGAAAGAATTTCTTGACCCAAGATATGCCAAAGTGCAATGCGGTTTGAACAACCTCCGCAGCTCAAAAGGCAAAGAGTAACAACCCATACGACACGTTTCCTACATAAGAATTCGCACGAATAAATAATATCAAATCTATAGACTGTACACCACACACTTAAACAGTGCTTTAACAACGTTTCGTCACGAAGTCTCACCCAGCTTCTCCTCAACAACCTCACCATTCTCTATCTTGAGATCCGCTTCATGTAACGAATCAAGAATATCCTCATTTATGTTTTTCTCAAGAGATTCATCTAGAGATTCTAAAACCTCATCAAGGAGCTCCTGCTCTTCGCGAGATTCCTCAAGAACTTCAAGCACTTCGTCCTCAAGAGATTCTTGTAAAACTTCAAGTACATGAAGAACATCTTGACTTTTAAGTTCCTCAAGAACCATCTCTTTGTATTTCACTTGTTTCTCTTTCTCTTTCCTCTCAGCCTCTTGTATTTGGCTTGAGAATTCTTCCCTAAGCTGGAAGGCAACGTTTGCCTTTGCACGCACCAACTTCAAATAATCATCATTATCTCTCAACAAGAAATTTATGTGGAACTCAACCTTTCTTAAGTAATCGTTCCAGTCTTCCAAGCCAACAGCCGTGCTCCTCTTGCTATCGTTCTTGTACTCGTTCGCTTGGCTAAAGATATAATCTCTAAATTCGAATATCTGTTCCTTGATCTTGTGGAATTGTTTCCAGGTACCCCAAACAATTTCATCGTCCAGTTCCAAATCGAGAATTCTACCCAATTTCCTTTGGAACTCCTGGATTGTTGTTTCTGCAAAAGTCTCTAAAACATCAATTGTGTCTTGAACGCTTCTAAAATACGTTTCAATAAGTTTCTCATGATGCAAGATGAGTAGATCTTGAATGACTATAGTGATATTGGAAGGTAATTCACGCGTAACAGCTATGAGATCACGAACCTCTTGTCTGGTGACTGTTTCAATAGTTGAGTCGTTTGAAACCTTCATCCTTTCGAAGTCTCTGTTGATTTCAATTATCATTTTGTTCAACTCTTGGTAATTCTTGTGGTTGGTACGTTGTAAGGTTTGTAATTCTTCAGAAATAGGTAAGATTGCTTTAGCAATTGTTTCATTTACCACGGGATAAATTGAATCCTTAATTTGTGAGAGTGCAAGGTCAAGAGTTTTGTTAACCTTACTGCTCCAATAAAAGAGCTCTTCGTCAATGAGTGAGGTTTGAAGAGTACTTATTCCAGTTGCCAAATCCACATCAGCAACTGTAACAGTTGATGTTATGGTGATCACCTCATCAGCGGATACTTCAGATTCATCGGAGTCTGCCTTTTCAGATTCTGAATTTTCTTTGGACTGTATAACTTCCTTCACAAGTGCCAATTTTTCAGCAGCGAAGTTAGTCTTCAGATTTGAGAGCTTGTCTTGGCCTACAACTTCCTTATCCCTGAACAATTCCTTCAAAGCTTGCACAATACGATAATTACTCTCAGCATTGCCGACCTTTGCAAACTCATCGAATTTGCATACATTCTTAACCTCAGTACGCAAGAAGTCGAGCTTTCTCTGCAAACTGATCGTTCTTGAATTCTGTAAAAACTGAGCATACAACCGAGTCAATTGGACTCTGGCAATCTGATAAACATCAGATATCCAACCAACAGCCACCTTTACTTGTTCAACAGAATAGATCTGTTGCAAAATGGGAACAATATAAATACTGGATTGAGATTGCACAGTGACCCAGGCTAATTTACCATTCCTTATCAAAGAGGCTTTACAGATGTGGAAGCGATATTCCAACTGTATTCTGGAGACTTTCAAAAATGGTTTGAGGTGATTTTGCTTGAAGGCAGTATATTTTGGAACAAGATGAATTTGCTTGAAGTGGGTAAATCTTGGTACAATGTGATTCTGATTGAACAGCACGACCTTTGGAACAACTTGATGGTTGAAATAAACCGATATCCAGGACGAAGTTTTGGAGATTTTATTGGAGATTTGAAATTTCTGATCTAAATTAACCAATTGTGGTTGAACATTTTGGACCCAAACAGGTTTGGCTTGTTGATGAAGGAACGAACAAGTGTAATGATTTGGGGAATGAATTGCGTAACCACTGATAGAAAGTTTAGCAGATTCATTTGCCAGCCATGATTCATCGACAGGACAGGAGAAAGTAGCTGTATATACCAAGTAACTTAAAAGGAACTTGATAAGAATCAATATTGAATCAACCAAGTTCATTTTTGGCAAGATCAAAATTAGATAAGTGCAAGTAAGATTGGTCACAGATCACAGGATACGATCTAGCAGGTACTATTAACTGTCAAAACACGTTTCAAGAATCTTTTAATAGACAATACGCAAGTGGTTATGTTCTGAGGACACAGGGGTTACAAGGCTGTTGTTAACGGAGTGGTTTCGAGTTCGATATTTTCTGACGTTTTTTTTTATAGGGCCGCCGCACTGCGTGATCATTATTTGAAGGCTCACAGTGGGAGAGAGAGGGCATGTTGGAGGTGGCCATGGGAGGATTCACAAGGTGACCCAATGGGCTGATACGATGCACACGGAACAATGGAGGGTAACCAAGGGAACTGTGGAAGTTTTTGGTCCTAAATATGGGCCAAATGGTGGGTTGAATGTGGGAATGCAAGGTACGATAGAGTCACCAAGATGGTTGGAGAGATGGTAGTGCAATTGGGCATGCGAGAGATATCTCCAACGACCTGTATTGAGGACGAGGGGGCTGTTAGAGAGGTGAGAGGAGTGGGACCGCCAGGGACCACCGGTGAGAGCTAGGTACAGAGCTAGCATGAGACAAACAGCTTTACATCGACCCAATGTGAAATCTCGCGGGATCATCTATAAACACAGTCTGGTGCATTAGATATTTATATTTTAGAAACACATATATGGTGCCTTCCGAAGGGACAACTAAGCATGCTACCAACTCCAAGCACATTGAAGCATCTACAACGATGGAAGGAATCTTTGGGTCGAAGCAAATTCAACTCAATGTACCTGATTCAACGATATTTTCTTGGGTTCCAGAGTCCCTGTGTATCCTCAAGTCACACCAGCTCTATTATCATTTTAAATATATTACTGTTTATTAAACATATACACATTAAGATCAAGCAACCTATAGCAGACGCTATAGAAAACCTGAGCAAGAAACTTGGAATTGTCTTGCAATATATAGCACTCAAGAAGGTAACATGCAAGTTGTGGTTTTCACTTATATAAGGAGAAAGCAACTTAAAGTAGATCACCCTTACAAACTAGTACGGACCGCAACTTACACATCATAGTCAGTCAACCTCTTTCAAGCTTACTTCGTCAATGCTCTTACCTTACCATACAAGCATTCTGCGCAACTGAAAGCCTTAACTTCAGCAATTTCGATATACTTGAACAATTGAATAATCAATGGGTAGACGTGGATATAATACTGGGCCACAACGAATTGCAACTTGTCCTCAACCTTGTATTGGACAAACAATGGATGGGTGTGAACATGTGTGTCCAAGAAGGTGGTCACTTGTTTAGCATAAGGAGCAATGTAAGCTTGACCTTTACTCAAAGCTTCACAAGCTTGATTGTGTGAGTGAGTCAATGGATGGATAGCAGACCCAACCGCATGTTGCAATGGGCTTTCTTTCAATTGGACACACTTGTACGAATACAAGTAAATCGTGTAGAATACAATGAGGGAGGTGAGAATACTCTTGATCTTGGAGAAGGCGGTCATCGTTCGTAGATTATGGAAAGGAGAGTGCAATCAATTTTTAATTTGTTGTCGATTATTTTTGTTTGGTTGTGGTTGCTTCATGCAACAAATCTCATAGTGGAGCTTGCGAAGCAATGCTTCTTTGATGGTTCCATGGAAGAAACGTGCGGATGCACGTGAAAAGTAAAGATCTGAGATCGACCCGTACCGCAGGCAAATGCTGAGATAGAGCCTAAGTGCAGCGTGGATTTTTCTCTGCAGATTTTATTTACTTTTA
Source organism: Kodamaea suecica (assembly GCA_030558315.1). NCBI lineage: Eukaryota > Fungi > Ascomycota > Pichiomycetes > Serinales > Debaryomycetaceae > Kodamaea > Kodamaea suecica. The sequence goes on along the minus strand of JAJMSH010000098.1, from coordinate 4,942 downwards.
GGCCCGATTGGGCTGGGGGATTGGCCTCGAGATCAACTTGATGGTCTTCGATTGAGCAAGGGGTTACAGTTAAAATGTTAAACAGTTCGAAAACCAAGGCTCTATCTAGTTTGCAATTCGCTGTTAGACAATGGATAAAGAGAACCAAAAAGTTGGATGTTTGACTCCAACAAGACCTAAACGTCTGGTCTTGGGTGAGAGAAGCAACTTTGCTCATCCTGGAATACCCCAGTTCAAGGAGAAGGTGATACATAGATCAAATCTGGTGAGTGAGTTGGTGAATCATTTCCAGAAGGCAGGTGTTGCTGAAAGACCACCTAAGCAAGAAAACTCTAGAAGAGTTCTTCCAAAGATCCCTGCCAAAGGTGTTACCATCAGGACGCAGAGTGAATACACAACTAACGAGCTGCTGAGTCAGGTGAAGAGTAGTCAAGTGGTAAGTAGCCAGTTGAATAGTCAAGTGAAAAACACTCAAACTAGAGATGCAAGTTTCTATCAGTCGATGAACTCGAGCCAATCAATTGACCCATCCCAATTGAAAAGCGCTTCCACACCTAACTACAAAAAGCTACACCAAGACTTGCTTGATAAATTCTCTCAAAAAAATACCCTCTTGGTCAGTCATCAGCGTATGATAGAACAGCTCAAGTTCGAGATGCTTGAAATAGAATCCCAGCTCGAAGAGTGCAAGCGAAACCAACATTTCAGCCAACAAATAGGGTCTGGTGCTAACGACATATACAGACAAATCCATTTTGAAACTAGCCATGAATTGTCGTTATTAAAGAACCCAGAGTTGTCACTTTTGAAGAACCCAGAATACTCAGAGTTAAAGAATCTTTCGGGAAATGATGACTTTATTCCGAAGATCAATCAACTAACAAACAGGGCCTCCAACATATTCTTGAATAACACCATGACTGCAGCTCAAGACTTACGTACTTTGTCAGACAAAACATCCAAGTTCTTCCAGGAGGTTGTTCAAAACTTATCTCCAAGAAAAGAATCTCCTTTGAAACGAAACGACGATATTTTGAATAGTTCCTTCAACTTCGAGAACTTGTCTTCAGAAACCATTTGGTACGATGAATCTGAAGTGGTTGATATCGATGATTATGAGAGTGAAAGTGAGTGATATTCATTCCATATTGTATTTGTATTGCGTTTTCTTGGTTGTTTTGGATTAGGTTGTAATTTTGTATTTGTTAAGTTTTCTATAGAATATATGTTTGTTCCAGTTTATTGGAATTTATTAATCATCTTCATCGAGCCATCCCTTTGCTCTCTCAATAGCTTTCTCCCATCTCTTCCAGAACTTCTTACGGTCAGCATCAGGCAATTCTGCCTTGAAAGAGTTTTTAGGATCATCTTCACCGTTTATTTTGCCAATAACATCGTCGAAGTCACGCCAAATTCTCTCCTCAGGGTCCTTGAAAGAAAGACCAGCAGCGATTGCAGCACCCAATGCAGTACACTCTGAAATAAGTGCACGCTTCACAGTAACACATGGGCCCAAAATATCTGCTTGAATCTGCAAGACTTCATCGGCCTTGGACATACCACCATCAACTGCCAAAGTAGATAATGGCTTATCTTCATTTTGGTTTGTCAATGCTTCTTCCAAAAAATCTTCAGAGACACCAGCATCGCTTGCCATTGCTTTTAGAATAGCACGCACTTGGAAGCAAACACCCTCCAAGGCTGCACGAGCAATGTGACTAGATGAGGTGTATTGAGTCATACCAAATATGGTACCCCTAGCACCTCCATCCCAATATGGAGCATATAACCCAGAGAATGCAGGGATAAAGACAACCCCACCAGAATTAGGCACTTGCGATGCTAAAGGACCAATATCCTTTGCATTTTCAATCATCTTTAAGTTGTCACGTAACCATTGAATAATGGAACCAGCCACGGCAATGGAACCTTCCAATGCAAAATGGGGTTTTCCATCATCACCCGCTAAATTAGGAAACCAAAACCCAACGGTGGTTAATGCACCATTTTCGGAAATAAGCTTACGCGTACCAGTGTTATATAAAAGGAAACAACCAGTACCATACGTACATTTTGCCAGACCTGGTTTCACAGCAAGTTGGCCAACCAACAGGGCAGATTGATCTCCAAGACATCCACAAATTGGGACCCCTGTGATGGTCTTCAAGATATCATATGCTTCCTGAGTGATTCTATTGTGGAAACCAAGGTTTTGCAAGTTTGGAGCAGCAAATGCACCGTAGTATTCAGACAGGGAGACGATTTTAGGAAGTCTAATCTTCGATGGATCAATTCCCCAGAAGTCAAGCAATTCATCATCATAATCCTGAGTCTCCAAGTCCATAAAGTAGGTTCTCAGGGCATTTGTAACATCAGAAACAAAGGTCTTTTCCTTTGTTAAATGATAAATCAACCAAGTATCCACTGTACCAAACATCAAATTACCATCTCCCTTTTCGTATTCTTCTCTTATCTGATCGTCATTATCCAAAAGCCAACGCAATTTCGCTGCGGAGAAATAAGTGGAAAGAGGCAATCCTGTCTTTTGCTTAAGTTCCTCTTTCTTCTCATCGTCAATCATCTTTTCCAAATGTTGAACGATTTCCGAGGTTCTGGTATCAGTCCAAGTGATACCTCCACTTAAAGGCTTGCCTGTTTTCCTCAGCCAAACGATAGTTGTTTCACGCATATTGGCGATACCAATTGCCTTAACTTTGTATTTGATTTTGAGTTGAGGGTTCGAGTTGATTTTACGCAATGTGATCAATACAGCAACAAGACATTGAACAGCATTGGCTAAGATATGGACTGGCATACATTCGACCCAACCAGGTTGAGGGAATCGAAGGGTAGGTCCGACACTAGCAGCATTATTCTCAATCATGATATCATCGGTGATTGAAATAGCAATTCCTTCAGCTGTGAAGATAGGTTCATTATGCCTCAACAACGAGGACCGTCTTCTAAATTGATCGGTATTCAGCGAGCTCGAAGGAGCTTCGGATGCAGTGGTGGAGTATTCGATTTGCTGTTTGGCGATTTCCTGACCTTCGTCATTGAACAAGATTGCTCTTGCGGAGGTGGTTCCAATATCAATTGTGGCAACTATTGGAATGCATGGAGCATTACTGTGACGGCGTACCATGATTTGATTCTCTGTTCTATTGAATAACAAGCACTTTGACACCCTTTCTGATCTTTATAAGCTTCGTCTTATTACGCTTAGGTCTACTGTGTTGTCGATTGAAGAAAGAGATTGACATGTGTAAGTTTTCGTCCTCCAAAAAAAACTAGGTGATTCAAAATCAACTTGCAAGTTGACAACGCGAGACTCCCCCAGTACAAAGAGTATGGGGCTCAGTTAATAGAGGAAGATCTCCAAAAAAGAAAAGGGTGAGTAGTGGGAGATTACCCCGCCCTAGGTAGGGTTGGTTCTGTGCTACTGTCGGGTCTAGTTAGACCCGGGGTTTTATGGGGGCTCGCTGGGAGTAGTTGGCGGACCCTGCGGGCAAAAGTACAGGCCATCTGGGAGTCAACGACGATTGTCGGATTAATTATTTTTGAAGAGTGGGGAAGTGCATTCGGAGGAAGGTGATCATGGTAGTGGGTAGTGGTTCCTGCATGGGACGTAATTAAAGGTTCTCATATCCTACTGTGATAGTATATCAATGTTGGTGCACTTGTGCAGGTATTTCCATGGTGTGCTCTTGTCCTGATATCAATATACTGATATCAAGGGTGCTAATTAATTCTTGTGATTGTGAAGGGTCTCGTCTGACATTGTTTTGTTATTAGTAAACCCTTAGGTAACACTGGTGAATCGATGTCTATTCGTTCTGTATCGGAATTCCACACTTGTTTCCCGTGTTATCTATTTGTGGTGGTATCTATCATCTTTTATATCAAGCTGGAGTTCAATTTGCGTTGTTTCAGTTCTGTTCATACTACTGCTGCAACGATTCTTCCGCTTGTACCATCGGATTCCCAGCACTTACTTTATAGCTTTATCCCCCCATACTTACTACAACTCTCCGAAGGAGTACAATAAGGCTGATTTCTTAATGTTTATCGAAATACATGGTGACCCTAACTTCTACTGACCCACATCTACTGACCCACAGCCCCGCACTTCTAGGTTATTTACGTTATACCGTTTTGACCAACAGGATACGACGACAAATTTGACACATTTCAACGACAAACGACATTCCAACTTGTTGACGGCGAAATGCTACTGATATTACCATTACGATAACACAGTCACCATGCCTCTCAACACGCCCAGTCTAGATCTATCCAGTCTAGACCTAACTCCTTTCTCCTGTTATTCTCTATATGTATCGATTAAAGATTTTGTTCCTGTATACAGACCTCATCGCATACCATCCGTTTGCTCCTACCTGAGCCCACTGCTGCTCAGTATGACGTTTGATAGCTTCAGTAATGGAATGATCGAGAACAAAAATACTCCTCTTACTAATACAATAGCACAACCATTTTGCTGATGTTGGTATTTCATCAACTAATGAGGTTTTTCATGTTGCTATCACCTGTGAATGGTGGTTTACCCAACTATTAACGCCGGTGAACCTCAACTCATTAGCCAGATGCATTTTGTACAATGATAGGAGTGAAAGTTAGTCCTTGCTATCATATCCTAGATATAGATCCCGAACCACATAGGCCAATTCGTAACACGTTGCTAGAGCAAGCGTTTCAACTTTTCACCTGTCACTTGAAGTTATGAGCTCTCCATTTCCTCGACACTGAAATATCGGCCTGGCTCATCCAATCAGCTAAGTGCGCACTTTATCTCGTATGAAAAGAAAGACATTAACCATCTGCTTTTGTATTAATAATCGAAGATATGCAATGAAGAGGAGGATGGTTGACTAAAGATAACTCCGATGGACTTCAAAAACTATTTAAACCACCAGATATC
>JAJMSH010000097.1:0-34626 GCA_030558315.1 Kodamaea suecica | reverse complement strand
CCGTTCTCAATTAAACCGGATCTAGCTAGCGCAAAAGAACTTATTCTCATTCAAACCGAGTCCATATTCTTAATACTATATGATGAAAAATCCGATGAAGACAAAAGTACGACAAGTAAAAAAGCTACAAACACCCTGCAAATAGACTTTACACTTCAACAAGTTGAATAATGTGCCTGATCACATTGAAACGGAAGCATAAATTTTAGTGATTATTCTGCAGTCATAAAGTTTTAATCGTATTATTCATTTTAGGAACAAGCTTAGAATTTAACCTCACAAGTTTTCTTGCCTAACATATGTTCAGAAAACACCCCGTTCCCTTTAAGTTATAGCTTAGGTAGATGATCATCCCGATCACAGTTTACCTGCCCCTGGTTATAACAGCACGTCAACGCTTATATAACATCCTGGGTAGATGGTCACACCCAATCATAGTTTACATGCCTTGGGTTCTAATACAGTGTAGCCAAATCGAAGCCTTTTAATCACGAATAAGGCAATTTGTCCGAGTGGTCTAAGGAGAAAGATTAGAAATCTTTTGTGCTCTGCACGCGCAGGTTCAAATCCTGCAGTTGTCGTTATGTTTTCATTTTTGTAGCCCTTGTTAATGAGAAAATTGTCGGATTAGACCTCAACTCTAGTGTTCAATTTCCATGTCAAAATCATTGATAACCGCAAATAGCACTTGAGGCATTCGTCTGGAAGAAAGACTTGATTTTTTACTCATAGTATTTTTAGTTAAATTGAGTAATAAATTTACACGAACAAGTTGAAGGCAACGGAGGATATTAATTTATTCCAAAGGAGAAGGTTATATAATGTTTGCTTGAAGGACCCAAGTACAAATTTCTTATTGTAACTTAGAAAACATTTGATTTACTGCAATCGGAAGTTAAGATTGCCACTGCTTGTAATTTTGAGAGTGTAAAGCCCAAAAGTTTGGATATGTGAGTTTCTTCTACCATTTTCGAGCGACGGAACGAAAGAGTTAAATACAAAGGCGAATAGCCTGGGATAGGGGTTCATAAATACCTCCAATGGTACATAACATAAAATTCAAGATGTTTATATTTAAACGTGAAAGGTATATATATGTGACGACCTTATATATGCCATTATCCCAAATTTCCCAAGAATAGGTTGTCCATTTGATTGAATTAATTTCAATAGCTCTTCAAGTGAAGATGAGAGTCGAATGCTAGATTGAGAAGCTGAAACACCACTTTAGAAAAGAACCTTAAAAGAAATTCTGTATATACTGCAGTAAGATCTCTCTATTTAAACTTCTTCTATCTTTTTTTAAGTTGATCATATATCTCCAATAGTATAGACGCTTGTACAAAATACAAATGTCTTACACTCAGAACAAACTGCATCATCAACAAGTAACTAAATCCCGACTTTCTTCGAGTATGCTTTTCTAGGTTTGCTTTTGGCTCCATGGCTAGCATTCAACTCTCATTCTCAGTAACGGGTAACCTCGCAAATTGTTGTACTAGACAACTCCCCCGTTCAATACTTTGGTTGCTGCTGGTTTCAAGATTAGGTAGATGATCATGCCCATCAAGATTTACCTGCCCTTGGTTATAACATCTTGAGTAGACAACGCCCAGCTCAAGACTTAGTGCCCTCAGATTCTAACAACAATTCTGTACAATCTCAAACGCTCATTCACACCAAGAATAAGGCAATTTGTCCGAGTGGTCTAAGGAGAAAGATTAGAAATCTTTTGTGCTCTGCACGCGCAGGTTCAAATCCTGCAGTTGTCGTTATTTTTTCTAAAAAAAAAATGTTTGAGAGACGAAACATGGGCTAGCAAAATTTTTGTTCTTTCGCTTTTTTTGATGTGAACTTGTTCAATCACAACACCCTCTACCCTCTAGAGTCTGAGGTATTGTGCGGAAGAAAAGAATGTATTCGTAATGCGATGATTTCAATACTTGTCTCACTCCTTTTATTTCACTTGCCTAGCAAAGCTAGCTTAAAATTCTTATTGAAGTTACAATTGGGTGCAAAATTGCCACAACCATTAAATCCCTCTACTGTTGTACTCTTAATTCTGGATACTTCGCTCCCATAATTTCAAACAAAACACATGTAGCTATAGCTAGAGAGTTTGATACCTTCTGTTCAGGCTTCCTAAAGAATGATATTACAAATGAATAAATCTCTATCCTCATTGTTTTGCCATGTTTTAAGAATGAACGAAGGTTTATATTAGGCATGAAATCCAACTTTGACTTATAAAGTTGGTTGTTACTCGAAATGAGTGAGTCTGTGATAGAATTTACTAGGTCTAGAATACTTTTTATGTACTGTCAAAGGCTACATCAACATGAAAACCAAATTTTTATTAAAATGTACTATGTCAAGATAGCAAAGAGGATTAAGCTATGGATTAAGCTATAATTGACCAGAAATGAAGTAATGTTTGAGTTGAGTACCAGCACGGCTTATTTTGCTCTGACTGAGAAACAAAATAATTCACCGAAGATTGACCCTCCAAACTTTGGTTCGAACTTAATGGCAGATGCTCTTATTTCATTCATAATTTGTGCTTCCTTTTCAGCGGCTGTTCTAATTGGAGACATCTTTTACAATGTGATTGATATGATAGATATGTAAACTCGTATGTTTGGTAATGAAGAAGGCCAAACAAATAAAAAACAGGGCGGATTCTACCGTCTTTTGTATTGCAGCCATTTATTGGAAAAGTGCAAAATTTTGCATACAAAGTTATCAAGTATCTCTCATCAAGCGATGGGCTAGCCTGAATATTGCTTTGTGTAAGGTATAGATGAAGTGATCGATCGAAGTTCATAAGAGTCATATCTGCTAGAAGTGGCTAAGAGCCGGGGGGGAGGGGGGTTCAATAAGCAATTCCTATTTCAAAATATGCTGAATGTAATGCCAAAACATTAGTCTTTGGAGAGAGAGTAAACGAACCCAGCTGACTGGATTTGGAACAAAACTTGCGAGATACCTTAGATGGAAATATTAAGGCAATGAGAACTTAGAGTAACTCTATAATAACTAGCACAATTAGCTAAGTGGTCTTCTAATATACTTCACATAGGTCTGTAATAGTTCGTTAATGTGCAAGAAGTCTTCGTTCCCCTCTATCCTTCTAAAGGTATGACGAAAAAAAGAGGTCGTACCCGGATTCGAACCGGGGTTGTCTGGATCAAAACCAAAAGTGATAACCACTACACTATACAACCTTTCTGTTGAAATATGATGTTCGTAACATGTCCATAGAGCCTGTTAAGAATCTGGTCTCGGTTCGAATGAGAGAAGGTTCTCTTGCGCTAGCTAGATCCGGTATTATTGTCTACCAAATTCCGTGAGGTGTTATTTACTGTTGCGTGGTTCCGAGTGTAATAGCGTTTTATTCTATACAAGTATTTATACTGGTGGAAATATATGATCGACTTAAGGAAAGAATGGAAGATGTAAAATAGTGGGATCTTACTCCAGTATTTATAGACTTACTTCTAGGGGTTTCCTAAGTTCATCGATAGCTCCTTGGCTATACCAATTCTCATCCTTGGCAGAGGGTTAACCCAACAAGTTTTCTTGTCTAACACCCCTTCCAAGATTACAAGTGCCGTTAGGTTCTAGCTTTAGTTGATGATCCTAGTTTAGCTTTCTTGGGTTATAACAGGACGTCAACTCTTATATATCGTTCTGGGCAGATACTCATGTCCGATCACGGTTTATATACCTTTGGTTCTAACACAGCCTGTTAGAGAATTGCTCGTTCGAAGGAAATATTATTCTTTTGCGCTGAATAGACCCGGTATTTTTGATAACGGGATTCAGTGAGTTGTAGATTATGCAGTTTGTTCTGAGTGTAAGAGATTTGTATTCTATACAAATGTTTATACTAATGGAAATATATAATCGACTTTATTCTTAATAACATCCTTCTAGGAAGCTTTCTTAAGTTTGGCTTTAGCTCCATGGCTAGCATTCAACTCTTACTTTCTCTTTAGGGAGCTTTTTATAAGCACAAAATAGTCCGCAGTAAACGTTTAACAGTTATCGCTGCAACGCTTGGCAGACATACACATATGTTAACTTGTCTTGGTATATGGGGTGTATGATAAACACTATCACTGAGATCTGCCCTCTGACTCTAGTAGAAGTAGGTGATAACGGTGAACTTAGGAAAGCCCCCTAGAAGTAAGTCTATAAATACTGGAATAAGATCCCACTATTTTACATCTTTCTTTCTTTATTTCCACCAGTATAAATACTTGTATAGAATACAAATCTCTTACACTCGAAACAAAACAATAGTAAACAATACCTCACCAAATCCTGTTCCCAATAATACCGGATCTAGCTAGCGCAAGGGAACCTTCTCTCATTCCAACCGAGACCAGATTCTTAACACACTCCATGTATTGAATTTCAGATTCTTCTTTTATATTTTATGAATAGAGCTCAGAATGCTGTTTATGGGTGCCCATGTAAGTAAATACTATCAAAATATCAGCTTGGGGCTTTTTGCGTTCAATGCACAATTCTTATGACAATGTAACGTCCTTTTAACATTTAGTTTTCTACAATTTTCATCAGTAACCTTATTAATTTGATTAAATAAGATTATATTTCTACAAATACTTATTTAGATTGCCACTGAACTCATCATCAGTAATAGGGAAAAGGGCTTGAAGTAATACACAAGATTACTTAGAATCTGGAAAACCAAGTATGCGATACAAATGATAATACAAGAATCGTAGAAAAATTTGCAGCCATCTCCGATTTGGTGCTTACTCCTAAATTTGGATTCTATTCAATAGGTGAAGAAAAATTGAGACAAGGTTCTACTTTCATACTTTTAATCCAAGCATAGATTTGAAGCATAGCACCGTATAGGTCAACTAACCAAACCTCTTGAAGTCTGGTTTAAAGGTCAAGACGATCTTTGATCATATTAGAGTGTACATTAGCGATGTTGTATGAGGACAAGACTGCAATGCAAAAGAGAAGATAATTGGATCCCACTCCAGGAATATTCCTAGAGAATCGAGGGCTTCGTTTACCGCCACCCTCTACGGACGGTTTCAGGTAAAGACCTTTCTTCTCGGAGTACACCTCTTTTCCAACAAAAAGGCTCATCCGATCGACTTTTCTAAATTGCTCGTGTTATACGAATGTTTGGCAACCTGCCTCAATGGTGCCACCACTCCAAGTTTTGTGACTGAGTAAAATACAATAGTTGCAGTTCCATATTCCCGAATCAAGATTAGATAGTAGAATCTTAAGACGAAATAATCACTTCCATTCTCTTCGACGTTCGACGCTTTTGATCGCCTCATCGATACACAAAAATTAAACAACACGGGTTAAAGGATCCTTCACTTGGAAAAGTTGTCATTTTTGTATGCAGATTTAGTCACTAGTACCCCGATGGCTTCAATATAAAAGAAGAAGAGTCCACCCTGCTGAACTCAATTATCTATTCTTTATAAAACATTCAGTTTATAAATCTACTATATAAATCAAATTAAGAACCATGTCTCCAATTAGAACAGCCGCTGAAAAGGAAGCACAAATTATGAATGAAATAAGAGCATCTGCCATAAAGTTCGAACCAAAGTTTGGAGGGTCGATCTTGGGTGAACTATTTTGTCTCTCAGTCAGATCGAAATAAACCGTGCTGGTACTCAACTCAAACATTACTTCATTTCTGGTCAATTTTAGATTTAATAACTTATTTGCTATCATGGATAAGCTTTTAATATACTTTCTTTATCCAATTATTGATGTAGTTTGTACTATAAATGTGAGGTTTGCTTGAACCCTTACGTCTTCAACAATCGTGCATTACTCTTAGGTGTGGCAGGCCCAGTTGATCTGCTATTCTTTTTAAATCAAGCTTATGACGGTTTTTAATCAATCGATATCATGATGGCAGTTACCCTTCAATCAGTCATCCCCGTTATCCATCCATTCGTCCATCTACTATCGCGGGGCTGCATATGAAATTAATCCGGTAGTTTCCCACATGCAGAAACAGCCACATTTTGCAGCCAAATCTCGCGACAGCTAAAAAAATCAATTTATCACTTGGTCGAAGAATTCAAAGCGAAACAAAGTATACTATTAAGAATATGGACTCGGTTTGAATGAGAATAAGTTCTTTTGCACTAGCTAGATCCGGTTTAATTGGGAACGGGATCTGGTGAGGTGTGGATGATACTGATTTGTTCTGAATGAGTGTATTCTTATACAAATGTTTATACTAAGGGAAATATATGATCGACTTAGGGAAAGGAAAGAAGAAGTATAATAGTGGTTCTTACCCAAGTATTTATAGCCTTTCATCTAGGGGGCTTTCCTAAGTTTGCCGATAGCTATTTTGCTATCCCACCTCTCATTCTTGGCGGAGGGTTAAGCTCACAAGTTTTCTTGTCTAAGATTACAAGCGCCGTTAAGCTTAGGTAGATGATCACAGTTAACCTGTCTTCGGTAATAACAGGACTTCATCCCTAATATCCATGCTGTAGATGCTCATATCTGATCACGGTTTATATGCCTTTTGTTCTAGCAATACTAAATCATGAAACACCTTCGAAGTACACCAAAAAAATATGCGTGAACCAGGAATCGAACCAGGGGCCCATCGATGGCAACGATGGATTTTACCACTAAACCATTCACGCTAGTTAAGCTCCTCGACGGGGAATTGAACCCCGGTCTACCACGCGACAAGCGGTAATTCTAGCCACTAAACTATCAAGGAAATTGCTTGATTTATCTGAACAGATTCTGTGACCGCTGACGACTGTTATTAAAACCAAAGTGTTAAGAATCTGGTCTCGGTTCGAATGAGAGAAGGTTCCCTTGCGCTAGCTAGATCGGTTTTATTGAGCAAGGGATTTAGCGAGGTGTGTATGCTACTGATTTGTTTCGAATGTAAGAGTTTTCTATTCTATACAAATGTACTATTGTAAATATATGATCGACTTAGAGAAAGAGAAGAAGAAGTAAAATAGTGGGATCTCCAGTATTTATAAACTTCCTTCTAGGGGTTTCCTAAGTTCATTGATAGCTCCTTGCCTAACATGTCTTGGCTTTACCTCTCATACCTGATCACGGTTTATATGCCTTTGGTTCTTACGACGACCATCTATTACTTTAGACTACTATTGTCTGTGCGAGGTTGTCGTAACCAAAGGCACATAAACCGTTATTAGGGTAACCATTACATATCATGGCAGGTATTATGTGATTTATCCATCGCAATGACAAGGAGCGATACTCAGGGCACTTTTACTGATATTTTCATAAGTCCCCAATGCTAGCAAATGAGCCCTCACCTAAGGAGTATAGAAGAAAAGCGTATATAGTGTGGGAGATAAAAAGTTGTAAGATACAAATGTGTAGCCTGTGATCGGGGTTCATCAAAACCTCACATAGTACATAACTTGACATACGAAATATTAATTACATCCAAAGTATGAAATGTGTGTGTCTATGCCATTATAAGGGACGTAATAGGTACTTTACCTAAAACATACAGATGCGATCATAGCAAACATCCGTATCCATGCTACATTAGACAAAACTATCTTATTTTGCTGCCATTATCCCAAACCATGTTACTCAATATGCATGAAACCAATAGATGTGTCCAGCAGACGTATGTTCGTGTTTCAACTCATTCTGTGCTAACTTTGATAACTTCTTAAGAGAAGATAAAAGACGACGGCTAGATTTCAAAACTGAAACATCACTTAAGATGAAAGCCTTGGAAGGGAATTAATAATACTCTCAAGATCTGACTATGTTACCTTCCTCTATCTTTCTTTAAGTTAACCATATATTCCGTTAGTATAAACATTTATATAGGGTGCAAATCTCATACACTCAGAACAAACAAGATCCACTCAACTCACTGAATCTCGTAAGCAACTATACCGGATCTAGCTAGAGCAAAAGATTATTCCCTCCTCCAAACTGAGTCCAGATTCTAACAAAAGAGTTTCTCCTCCACCTTTCAATTGAGTAAATCAAATATTTCTGTTGAGGTGAACATGTATACCTCAAAACGTACTACAAGACGTGAATCCACGAATTTCGCCTCATGCGCATTATAATTTGTATTTGAGATTGAAAAATTACATTGTTCACTATATCATGGCATTATTTCTATGAAAATTCACTGTAGTGCTACGGGCGCAACATTATACAAAGCAAGACAAGATCATACCACAGCACAAACAAATGCAGATATTCATCTTCAAATTCATACGGTAAATAGTTTCAGATGCAAGAGTCACTACTGCGGCATATAAGAAAGATTATTTAATATGTCAAAACTGTTAAACACTTCATTCAGAAAAATCTTTTCCAATCCTTCAATCACATTAGTCTACGGAAAACTAATGGAGTACATGCCAATCTCAATTTCTACGTCAAAAACATAGGTAGTTTCACTTTTTGCCTCTCTCATACTACTAGCAACATATTTCTGAATCACTGCCACTTCAAAGTTGGATTTTATGTAAAATGCAAAATACTTTCACGCAAAAAAAACTTTCTTCAATTATGACTCCACAACATGCGACTGTTAATACCAGTTTATTATATTCGAGCACACTACTGAAAGCTATATTTCAGCCGCAATGTCTGTTAACAAAACTCAACAATGGTTGTTTTGAAGAATACTCTAAAGTCATCTCATTCAAACAATTTACCAACAACAGTTAAATAAAGTTGTATAAGCATTACTCAAAAGATTAAAATCAGAGCATATATAATATGAAAACAATTTTAAGATACAACCGGTTAACAATGAATCTACCCTAGACCGCCTCCAATGCCCATACAATTGTAAATTATAGAAGTTATGTCAAGTATGTGTCAATACTAACAAAGAATATTTTATTATGAGTTGTTAGTACTATCAGCATATTTGTTATATAATTTCCATTAATTTCTCTTCTTAACACTTGAAATAATTCAAGTACTCAAGTAAAAATTCAATGCTCTTAGAACCACCAAACATTTCAGTAAAAAGTTCAGAAACGAATATTAACAGTCTTGGTGTCCAAAGCTCTTTTTGGTACAAATTCTCTTAGTCCTGGTAAACAAAATTAAATCCAGTCCGGCTTATAATAAAGATGTGATAGGACATAGAACTATATGCGCACTTGTAGGAGGATCTTAGTTTCTTTTAAGAAAATTCTTTACTGTATTCCAAGTACATATAAAGATCAAAGACTTCAGGCTTTGCCATAGTAGTATCAGGTGAAACTTTATATATACTTTTTTGAATTTGCTTATGAAATTGGCTTCCTCATGAAGTGAACTTAAAATGTAAACAAAGCTACAAAAACATTTATTCAACCTTTTTTATTTTCTTCGGAGTTTTTGTGATATTATAATGTTACTCTTCAATTCTAGTAAAGTGGTTTCTTTCAATCTACATTTCAGAAGTTTTAGTTAAATGGTTAAATTGATCCCATTGAAGGCCCAGAGAACGTATTAGTCATAGGCTTAAGAAATTTACGTTCATTCGTGATATGAATTGTAATGAATTTGAAGTGTAAATTATAACCAAAGAGGTTTTTATCATTAGGAAGATATTGAATCTACAGATATTAATCATATCTGGAATGTGGAATGGCATATGTTAGTAAATTGTACTGAATATGTTATATCTCGCTCCATAGAATTACTGTACGTCACCAGTATATGATATCTAGGTTCCTTTTTAATTTTTAGGACTAGTTCCATTCGTGATGTGTGATGCATTTTGAATACTTGTTCAAAGAACATACTTAGACATCGGATCTGATTATGTTTCTACAATTTGTCGATCTCGGTTTTGTCGAGAGAGTATGTGCTTCTTTGATTTGAGTAGTTAAGAGGAAGTTGATATTTAGTGAATCGGACTATTTTGAGGCATTTGAACTATTTCACCTCAAGGTTCCAAGCTGTTAAAGTTGGGAAATTTTATGCAAATTACTTTTAATGAGTATTCGATGAACTTCTTTGATCACATACATATGTCACTTGTAACTGAATTAAGCTTGATTCTTGAAGAAGTAACAGCATAAGCAATTTCTAATAAATCGTAGAAGGTTGCATTCACATTGAAATACGTAGGATTAGCGTCACCAGCATTTGAGGCATGATTATCCAAGCAAAGGTTTTTGGAGAAGAAATGCAAGAGCTTCAACTATATGGCAATATATAGTTTTTCTAGGTTCAAGTTTCCAGATTGTATTTGTAGCATTGTGCAAGATGGTGTTTGCTGGAATTACATTGAGGCTGTCACTATAACTAAATTATCCTGCTATGTGATAATGGTACTAGTAGGTACAATGCACCGAAGAGTATTTCTCAATGAACTGAAAGGTCATACAATTAGTACTTCTGAGAGGTATCACCTATCTCTCTTTATTTGTAGATGATCTGGATTGTAGTTTAACAGGACTATCTAGGTAAGTATAATTTGACTGTAATTTTTGACACTTTAGTGGGACTGATTATTGCGGCGTATCTCTAGAATTGCTCTAGTTAGGCTTATCATTAAAAAATTTCTTGATGTAATGCTATATGGTACCCTGATAGATATTTTCATACAGGAATTTTGACATGAAGCAAATGTTATTGGGTATGTTATTGAATGTTTTTCCTTGTATTTTAGTTGTGAGAACTTCTTCGATTTGTCAATCTATTATAATGACGAGTTTGGACTATGATATGAGAACTTGATACACTGTCAATTTCACATTCTACTAAAGAATGCATAGAAGTCAAGCTATTAATCCGTGCAGTGAACTCCTTTGGAAACACAATCCTTGGTTTGTTTTCTCAACTGTGTGGCATCTATGTGGATGGCAGTTGACTAAATAACTTTTCGGGTTTCTTTTGAATCCAAAGACTCATAGCTTTTCGAAAGGAAGAAATGATTGGAAACAGTTCGAAAGTAATTCGTACGCCTCCGTTCATTTTCAAATGTCATTGAAGATGTGCAGGCGCCTATCCCTCCTTCTTTATGGTTGCAATTTTGGGCGATGTAAACAGGTTCTTTGTAATATAATTGCGTTGAATCTATACTTTATTGTGTGAAGCTCATCCAACAGCAGATCTTATCAGGTGTTTTGTTATATCACCTCGTCATGTGTGAGATCCCAAAGGCCAAAGTAATCGGTGATGGTGTTATCATACATACCACGCATCAGAAAAAAGCCATGTAATGTTAACATATCGCAAAGAGTAAAATGTGTATGTCTGCCATTGTTACAGTGATAACTGCGAACAAACTGATCTTTATTGACGCAGATAAAAGTACCACATTAAGGCTTGAAAGTCCCACATTTGCAACCAATATCACTAAATGAGGTTGCTCAATCGAACTGAAGCTAAATGAAGTGCCCAAGAAACATGAGTGTATGTTTCAGCCTATTTTGTGCTTATAGAAAGCTCTTTAAAGAGAAAGTAAGAGTTGAATGCTAGCCTTGGAGCTAAAGCCAAACTTAGGAAAGCACACTAGAAGAATTCTATAAATGATGGAGTAAGATCCAACTATTCTACATCTTCTTTCCTTTTCCTAAGTCGATCATATATTTCCATTAGTATAAACATTTGTATAGAACACAAATCTCTTACACTTAGAACAAAATCAGGATCATCTACACCTCACTGAATCCCGTTGTCAAGAATACCGGATGTGGCCAGTGCAAAAGAATATTATCTCCTTCAAACCGAGCCAAGATTCTAACACAAGTGGTTGAAGTCTTAAGTATGCCACTGGCAAGTAGACATAACGTAAACCAAGAATTAATACAGCACCGAGTGCAAAAAACTTAAAGCTATCAGTAAAATAACCAAATATTCCGATGCCGGGAATCGAACCCGGATTTGCTCGGTGAAAGCGAACCGTGCTAGCCATTACACTACACCGGAGTAATTTATGAATAATTCTTAATGAAAGCTTAATCAATTACTGTCAATTAAAGGGTATAGTATGCTTACCATTCGTGCAATACTTGGTGTATTGCGTTTGGTCTGCGTGCAGCATTGATTACGTCGGCACTATGTGTTACCAAGTGAGGAAATCTAGCATAAAGTGATTCGGGTGTGAAGCAAATTTCAACTAGAAGTTGGTTTATGGTTAGTCCTTCAATTTGTATTAGCAGGAATTTAATAAATTGTTCATTAAAATGATCTAAGACTTGTGAGTAGAAGGTGGCATTCACAGTGTCAATTTCTCTGATTTCACACAGTAAGAGAAGTAAACTGCGAATGATGAAACTATGGTGCTTTGTTTTATTGGCAGCACAATCTTTGGTCATTTGCCGCATTTGTGAGATGTTTGAATGGAGGAAAGATTGATTTGGTAATGCCAAAACGGATGGTGCTTCTTGGAGACGCAATAATGCTACTTGTGGCTTAGTATTTAACTTGATCTGCTGCATAAGATATGGGTAATTAAAGTTTTCGGACGTAGGTATATAATTCAGGATCTTAATAATCTGCTTGAGTTGTCCGAGGAGAAATTCATGGTAGTTTTGTAAAAATGGTATGAATTCGAACCAGCAGATTCCTGATATTATTGCTTCTTACCGACGTGGTTCTGACGCTTTAATAAGTATGTGGAATGGATGGAATGAACGACGGTATTGAGAGAGTAGGTTCAAAGCGGCCTCTTCATATTCTATAGGGGAGCGGCCATTTGTGGTTTTGGCCTTCTGCCGAATAGCGATTCGTGTTTTTATGTCAGCAATCTTGGTTGGTGCTTGATAGATAAAGGCATGAAGTCTATCTGTTAATTGTTGAAGAGCTTTGGAACTAGTCTACTCGAGTTTGGTAAGCGTAATAGAGCTATCATCCAATGGGTGATTAGCAAAGTAATTTTTGGATAAGAATGTCTCGTCAATGTTATTGATATTTTCAAAATTATGTGAGTTGAATTCTTCGTTGTTCGCTTTCTCGTTTTCTTGAGCCATGTACTGATAGGTTGATAAAGCCCTTAGGTGGGCTGCTTTAATTTCAAGAGCATTGAGATTCAAATTAGGTGTAACAGTTGGGGGAAGACGCTGTTCCGTGTCAATTGTACCTTCGCGTTTATTGTCTTCAGGACTATCGTCATGGTCCGCAGAAGTATCAAAGTTTTCCGGGTTAAACATTTGTTGATGATTAGATGCTTTTAATAAGCTTTCGTGTGATCTACAATCACGTGATATTACAGAAGTAAGAGGATGGTGATTTACCATCGTAAATTGGAGTAGACATTTTTTGGTTGCAAAATATGTGTCCTGGGTAATTTGGCGAGTGTGATATTACAAAGTACACCTATTACGAGTATTGACTCGGTTCGAATGCGAGAAGGTTCGCTTGCGCTAGCTAGATCGGTTTTATTGAGCAAGGGATTTAGCGAGGTGTGTATGCTACTGATTTGTTTCGAGTGTAAGAGTTTTCTATTCTATACAAATGTACTATTGGAAATATATGATCGACTTGGGGAAAGGAAAGAAGAAGTAAAATAGTGGATCTTACTCCAGTATTTATAGCCTTTCATCTAGGGGGCTTTCCTAAGTTTGCCGGTAGCTACTTTACTATCCCACCTCTCATTCTTGGCGGAGGATTAAGCTCACAAGTTTTCTTGTCTAAGATTACAAGCGCCGTTAAGCTTAGGTAGATGATCACAGTTAACCTGTCTTCGGTAATAACAGGACTTCATCCCTAATATGCCGTTCTGGGTAGATACTCATACGCTATCACGGTTTATATGCCTTTGGATCTAACAATTACTATTAAGAATCTGGTGTCAACAGTAAATAACACCTCACGGAATTCGGTAGTCAAATAATACCGATCTAGCTAGCGCAAGGGAACCTTCTCTCATTAGAACCGAGACCAGATTCTTAACAATTACCTTATGGACGCATCCCACATGTTGAGAGAACAGTCAGAATAAGGATCGAGCAACAATTTTACAATTCCAATGTGTTTCAGGATTGGCAGCAGAATATGTCGAAATACAATGGCTGAAAATACTTCAAATACCATATATTTGTTTTTTGAAAGATTTTTTACAATTATTAAAGCTTTCTGATCAAATCTGCAAATAAACCAAAGGCGTTTTCATTGAATACTTCCAACAAAATTGCAAATGAAGCTACTGAATATCAAATTTACAGCTAATCAATAAGAATCAATGTCTAATTTAGGTTAAGCATCACCAGAATACTTCATATTTCATTTGTTCACTTCTTTACTGGAACTACGACGGCATGAGTGATCATTGGCTTTAACAATCGTAAATCTCCTTGGCTTTTAAATGGAGTGCTATCATCAGCAACACATTTTTCAAGGATGTCGTCTACTTTTTCTTTAAGGTCAGCCTTCTGTTCTTTGGTCAATGAAGTGATATAGGATCTAGTCTCCCACAATTTGAAGACATTGTCTCTTTCAATGAGTGATTCGTAAACTAAGAAGAGCTCTTCAAAAATACCTCCAAAGTAAACATTGTCTTTGCTATCCAAAGTTGCTCTCCAGACACCAGTACGGTACTGCGGAACATTGCCATCAAAAGAATACATGAGCCTTGAAACTTTCTCAGACCAAGGTTGGTTTAAAAAATAACTCATGAACAAATCTTGGATTCTCTGATCTTTTTTGAAATCGATTTTGTCAAAGTAGATGCTATCACCATTGATGTATTGAATGTTCTTCGTAGTACTATCCTGAGATACACTAGACGCGTCACAGTTCCAGATCAATCCTAAATTACCATGTGGCTTTAAAACACGGTAAATTTCCTTTAAGCTCTCATTATCCGCAAACCAATGGAATCCTTGAGCAATGAAAACTGTATCAACAGTATTATCTTCTAATGGGATATTGTAAGATGAAGAGTTGAATAAATTTGAAGTCTCAACTTGTGGAAGATTTGTTTTGAAACTTTCCAACATTCCTTCACTAGGCTCCACGATGTACAAGTTACTCTTGGTTCCCCAACCACGTTCGACCAATCTTTCAGTGAATTTTCCTGTACCAGCAGCTAATTCCAATACCTTTTTATCAGTATGATAAGAGTATATCTTCGATTCTTTATCATAATTGGCTAAACCAAGGCTTACCAAGAATGGATCAACAATTTCCTTTGAAAAATTGGGACGGAAAGCACTGTAGTCCTTGTGGTTCAGATTGAACGAGTTAACAGCAGTTGGATGAGTTTGCCTTGACATTGTTGAGGAAGATTTGTATCTAGTACTCTTACAGAATTGAATCAATGAACCTTTCAACTCTTTAAGTAGTCCTTGATTCATCTATAATTAGTAATTAGGAATAAATAGATTCATCAACAACCTTCATCATAAGTTGGGGAAATGAAAAAGCATCCACATCATTTCCGTCCGTCGGAACCGAAACCAAGTTGCCTTGCCCATCCAATCTTAAGCCACCTTTCAACTTAGGATTTGATAAGATTTAGTGCACAATAGAGAAAAGGTGGGGGAATCGAAGTTTTCAACAATTGAAACAGAGGAGAAGTTTGTCCCTTGATAATTTACAAAAGCAGTATAGTTCATTAATTCATTAAGATGTTAAAACATCATGTAGTCAATTCGCTCTCCAGCAAATTCGCTCTCCAGCCAATATGGAGAGCATAATAGATAAATATAAAAAATGAAAGCAAAAGCAGTCCTTATTAAGAAGTCAATTCCTTCTTGAATGAATCCTCGTTATAACGAGACAATTTGATCTTGTTCACTAGGCAGTACTTGTCAATGACAAAGATATTAATCTTATCTTTCAAGAAGTTGAATGATTTGAGTAGCAAGTCCAATATCTTCTTCTTGTCGTTGTGGTCAAACAAAATAGTTTCCATGAAGTAAAAGTTTAAAGCATCTGCATAATTGTTACTATTGATGAGTTTGGTCAACAAAATGTTCAAAGTTTCCTTTGAGTTGTTCACAGTGAGAAGTCTGATGATATTAGATAACTGGTCCACACTGAGTTGTTTGAAGTCAACCAATTTGAAGAACTTCAATGTCGTTTGCAACTTTGATACAATTTTCAGAGGGTTCAGAAAACTTGAATTGGACGCCTTCAATAAGTTGGAAATCAAGCTGTCGATTAGTTGGGTCTTGGAGTTATTATCGACAATCAATTGACTCATTTCGAACAGTCTTCTCATTTCAGCTAAGTTTTCTTGGTTGAGCAATAATAACGAGAGTTCATTGATTGTGCCTGCGCCTGTCTTTGATTGTAAACTCACTGAGCTGTGGTTCATCGACTTTAAAAGTTTAGCGTACAATATCAATTCTTTGATCATCTGAGACGTGTTTTTGAATGAAGCAAACTTGCTTAATATGGTATCCAAACTAGCTTCTGTTTGCAACGACAAGTAGTACCTTATGAGCAATTCAATAAGTTCAGGAGATGTTCTGAAGACTTCAGGTGATGGAGAGTGCTCTTTAAAAACACTGATAAACTTTTCGCTTGAATTAGATGCCAACAATGCAGTCAAATAGACGGTTAAAACTTGCATGGATAAAGTTATACTATTCTGCTCGATAATTTGGACAGCATCTTGATATCTTTCTTCTTTATTCAAGAACTTGAGATAACTCACCATCCAGCTCTTAGAAGTTGCAGAAGCTTGTTGAGCTAGGTTGAAAAAACTTGTTTCGCCAATGAGTCCTTTAAAATAAATATTACTCGAAGCCTCGGCTTCACTGATCAAGTTTGTCAAAATAAGATTGTCTGAATCAGCTTTCAAAACCAGAGGATTCAATTTGACAAACTCAGCAACCTTGATAGATACCATGTCTTTGTGCAATTTCAACAAACTGTTGATGTGAGAAATTTTCGAATCGATGTCAAAATTCAGGGACCACAAACGGTCTATAAACTCGGAACATTTGATACTAGAACTCTTATTTGATTCAAAATAAGTAGCTGCAAACTTGTAGTTTATGATAATGTTCCAAGTGTCCGAAGTAAATGTTGAACCAGCTCTAAATGAATCAATAAATTCAACCAAACCTGCCTTGTAATTTATATTCAACAAATAGCTCAAATTTAAGTCATAGCTTAATTTGACGCTCGATGTAGATTGTGGAATAGATATGTCGAGTATCTCACAAGTTTCTGTGAGATTCCCATCTAATTGTATGTTAGTCAAACCAACAAGTTCAACCAAGGTTTGGAAGTGATTCTTAACAGCAACTTTGTATTGTACCAAATCGTCAGTGAGCTCAACATAATGATTTTCCGCATCTTCGAACTGGTTTATCAATCTAGATTGGAACAACAATATCTTGTTTAATAGTTGATCATCCTGAGAATGAGAATACAGCATTAAGATTCTGGAAACTGTTACCAAGCCATATATGTTATCCAATTGCAAGTCAAAATTTTCAACTGCCTTTTCAATCATGGTAGAGTTCATGAATAATCTTATTATATATTCTGTGAACTCTGGCGAAAGGTGAACATGCCCAGGGAGTTGTAAATAATTGATGAATTGTGTGATGAAAGCATTCAAATCTTTCGAGTTGCCAGTATAGTGTGACAGCTGAGAGGCGATCATACTCCATATCAATCCAAAATAGTACTGATTGAAAGGCTCACCATTTGCATTGTAAATTACTCCATTATGCAAGTAGTTCAAAAGTTTCTGGAAGCAAGTTAAGTCGTAGATTAGGTGGTTCTTCAATAAAACTTCTTTAATTAGTTGGAAAACTCGAGCATGATCGCCTAATTCAATGCTAAGGGAGAAAAGGAAATCGCGGCAATGTGGAACGCTGTTAATTGTTGTATGCATTAATTCCATCGTGGATGTTTGTTGGTAGTCCTTTCTTATGACCATGTAGTCGTACAAGTACCAAATCTTGTTATAAATAGATGCAAGCTCTTTCTTTGAATTATCTTTCCCTTGACTTGCCAAAATCTCATTGTACATGCTAATGTACCCCACAATAATCTGGTTGAACAAGGTGTTAGACAATTCAGGGATATAGGTAATCTTGTTGAATTTGACTAATAAATTAAAACCTTGTGCCAAATTCTGTTCTGCATTTGCCGAAATATACAGCGAAACCACTTCAGAAATTTGACTGTGTGAAGGTGCCAAACTTTCTGCAGACGAATGCTTCAACAATTGCTTATGGTCGAGCAAAATTTCATCTAAAAATTTAGAAGCCATAGAAAACTGGTTGTTGCAAATTAATGTTTCTATGAGCTTAGAATAAATCTTAAACTCAATCAAGGGAGGTGTAGATTCTGCAATCTCTTTGAAGTTTGAATAAACCGAAGTGATGTACTCGTAAACACGCAGTTGATCTTGGTCAAAAACCGCAAATTTATTGAAATGCTTGGTCAAGTCAAGAACCGAGTAATAATGTTCGAAAGATTGGTCCTCTAGTTGAATCAAAGGCACTAATCTGTCTAACAAAGGCTTTGAAATGGATTCTGGATATCTGCTGATAAACAGCAATACCTTAGAAATTATTTGTGAATCAAGTTGTTCGTAATGTAATATCGAAGAGAATAGATCAATTCCAATCTGACCAAATTCCTTTGATTTACTAGTGAATAGATGGGAGGCAAATGGGTTTGAATCTGGAACGACTTGTAAACCACCGTCAAACAAACAATTCAATATTATATTGTAAGTTTCTATGGATGGCTTGATACTGTTGTGTAAAATATCTTGATAAATAGTCAAGAGGTTGGTCAACTTCTGTTCTATTGCTTCTAAAGTCTTTTCAGAGTCTAAAAGTCTTTTAGCAATAGAAAACAATATGACATTATAAGTCTCTATGTTCGACAAAGGTATTTCGTTCCTCTTTAGCGACTGATATATTGGATATATCAGGTTAAGTTGTTCTGCGGTAGTGTGATTATTAAAAGTATCCATAATAGAAGATACTGATGAGTCTAGAAGGATCTGCTCAAATGGTTGCTCTTCTTTAACCACTTCAATAGTCGGAATTTCTTTGCTGTCAACAGTAACTTGACTTTCAAGTACTTCTTGAGTTGAGGGTATTTCTCTTTCTTGAGCCAGTGGTTCGATAGCAGCACTAATAAGTTCTACATCCTTAAGCTTCGTTTCAGGATTCTCAATATCTTCTAATTCTTCAATACCATTTGAGTTGCAAGGCTTTGCTCTGGTCAGAAAACACCTAACCAGGTAATACGAGGGAGCCAGCAAATGAGGCAAGGAAGACATGGAAGTCAAGACCTTATGCGTGAAGTTCTTGATTTGGCCAATATTATTATGAATATCCCTATTTGATTCCAGGATAAAAAATTTTGTGGAGGGATGATAGTCATAGCCAAAGAACATGAAAGCGAAAGGGTGCTCAAGATCGTTATTAAAGTTCACTATGAATGTGAAAAGTGTCTCCATGGAGTAAGGGATAGCTTGACCATTGTGCTGCTTCCTGTCGACATCTTGGTTATACATAGTGTAATATAAGCCATAATGACCATTATCTATACCCAAGTAATTCTTGTTGGCATTAGAAGGGTGAGGACCATCATTGGACCATTTTCTATTGAAGAAATCACGGTATTTGATTAAGCTGTTGGTCTGGAGGTATGTTTGGGTACTCAGGAAGAATTGTATCCTTTCTCCTGAAGAATGTCTAGCAAGTTTTATGAAATTAATAAAAACCATTATTGTCGATAGCTTTATTCAATCAAGGAGAGCAGGAGAAGAACGAATGCAGCGATTAAATATGATCTAAATGGTATTATTCAAACGATGATGTCTTGTGTTTAATGGTGTTAGACCGGGACCTGGTGTTACCTTGCTTGAAGGTTTGAATGGTTTCTCTGGCAATATAAATATCGATCTATGAAGAAGGAGTAGGGAGAGAAGGAAATCTTGTTTATAAAATAAGTCAAGCGTATGAAAAAGAAAAATTGCCTTCCCGTTAAGAATCGAACTTACGTTATATTCTAGAAAAAGCGGCCTTAACGTAATAAATATATTTGTGTTGACGTTGACTCAGAGTATACAGGAGATAAAATGGACGGTTTGGACCAGTGAGATAACGTAGAAAGCAAAATCGTGGTTTAATAAAGCGAGTATTAGCCCATAAGTCGCTCACTGGATCTCACAAAGTGGGAAGTGAATGAAACAGTAACTCTTAGAATCTGGGGCCAAATTGAAACGATGGAGCAAAAGTGAAAAATTCCTGTCCCGAAGGAGGAAACCGGATCTAATTGATGAATAGAAGGAAATAAGAAATCCAACCTGTGCAAGCGTAGTCGAAGGAGTTTTGAATGATCAGGGGGACCAGTAAACCGGACTTTTATTGGTTGATTCAAATCCCTCATTCAAGCTCAGATAACTACTTGGTCGTTCCGTAATCTGATCACTCCATTGCGCTCTAGCTTGTTCGAATCACGGATTGAAAAATTATTCGTTGACTCCGCTTAATTTCAATTGGGCTCTATTCTATATGCAGACACGGATGAAGAGGTATTTCGCTATTACTTGACGTGAGGTACACAGGGTTTATAAAGTATATGGATCAATAGATACGGTGCTTAGGAACCCAAATACGTAAGGACAGGGAGGTTCGGTACATTTCCTGGAGTTGTTAAAGGTGATACCAAGACGTGTAGCAACTAGAACCCAAACCGAACAGGAGACTCAATTTGCGGAAGATAAACAGAAAATGATCATTGGAACAGCCATGCCAAATACAAGGAACAAATCTAGTCAAGGGAAGGCAAAAAGCCGTCGTGCATTCGAATAGTATCTACTTTTATGAGAAGCAATGCATATAAGATAGTGAACCTTGCGAAATTGACTCCCAATTTTGCAAGTGGAGCGACGGATGCTTAAGGCCTTTCTCGTTCATTATGGCTTTAACGTAGTAAAGGTAGGTTGTTTGGTTAAATTTCAATTGAGGATGTTGAAAAACATCAATCTGACTGTAAACTCATCACTTCAAACAGGTGAAAACGAGAATTGAATGGGATTATATTTTTATACTTTCTATGAAGTGTTTAGGCTATCAAGTCATTAAGAGAGGGACTCTTATACAATATACAATGCGAAGCGACAAGATCTTCTTTATGAATTTTGGACGTTAACATTGACTCCTAGCAAAGCAACAAAATTACCGCTCAACAAGGGAAAGTTCAATGATTCTTCGCAATTCTTCATCTTCCAGCAATACAAGTTCATCCACTACTTTGCTATGCATTTCACTCTTACTCTCTTGGTCAAGGTATCCTCCCATCTCCAAATGCAACTGCTTCGACTCTTCAATGGCACGTTCAACGTCCTCTTCCCCTTCTATCTTCACACTCTCACTCAATGCAATTGCCAAGGCAAGTTCATCTTCTTCACTAACCCCATTATACTTATCAAACAAGGCATTTCTCTCTTGTTCTGCCCACCTCTGCGAGTTAAACTCGTCTATTTCGTCTCTTATCTTTTCCTTCAGTTCTTGCTTCTCCCAAACCCCATAATTGAGCTTCTTCTTGGAGTTCGTGATGATTGTCAGGCTCTTATGGCCAAATTGGAAGTATTGCACGATATCACCACAGATAATCGCACCAGTTGCGTCTCGTTGGCTTCCGCTAAGAATGACACGGGACACTGGAAGCAACTCCGTATACATGTGTACGTACTTCTTAGGCATCTTAACGCATGCTTCCCTAATAAATTTACCAGTGAAAACATTGTGGATATTAACGTACCCATTATAACCTGCAATAGCAATTATTGTACTGTTGAGTGCTATTGTTGTTATTGGACGGATACTTGGATGTATAGATGTATCTGGTGCATGCTTGTTGAATTCTGGAATTATTGTACATTGTGGTATAATACTATCGGTAGTCCAATCTCTAATATTCCATACAACCACTGAGTTGTCGCTAAGAACACTTGCATAGAGTAGCCCATCTCGACCAGCAATTTTTAATTTCAGATCTTTTGATGAGTGGACTGTGACTGTCTGTATTGAGGATTGTATAACCTCTTTTCCATGCAACTCCATAGACTTTTGAATAACGTTCGAAAAGTCCAGCATATTAAACTTGATCATATTCAGTTTGTAACAAAATAATACATTCATATGGCCAAAGTCTACATCAAGCAGGTTACGGCGGAATGGAGATACCCCCCCATATTGGATTCCAATATTCAGAATTGTGTCGTGTGTTACCTCAACTTCAGGAATATCAACACAAGCCAAGATTTCTAAAGTATTGAATCCAACAACAAAAAGTTTGTTCCTGGTATTGAAAACTATGAGTCTTTTAAAGTCGCTCTTGATGTTCAAAATGCAATGATGGAATTGCTGAGTTTCTATTATGTTCCCAGAAAGGTTGAATAGCAGTAGAGTACCTGTGGAGCTACCTGAAACTATATCGGTGCGGAGTTTGTGTTTGTCTAGATTCTGAGAAGAATTGAGAACGAGGCATGTAATGGAGCCATTGAGATTGATATTTGAAGGCTCTGGGGTTGTTGCTATCCTCCCATTTCTAATTGTTTCTTCAAGAGTATTTCTTGAGCTCATTAATTGAACTGAACTTCCCCCTCCCGACGTTGCCGTCATCAAATTCTTTAGATAAATATCCCCGTTCATCTTTCCAACTACTAGATAATTCACATTGATGTCATAACTCAAAATATCCAGTAGGGTGTTGCCACCTGGGATGAAACCTTGATTTTTCCCATTCTGTAAAGTACATAGAGCTACGTTTCCGAACCTCTTTGAAAACGTAAGCAACCGACCACTCTCGTTAGAGAAGTTGGCTAAAACCGAATCGACGCCTCTAAACTCGTTATTTATCAACTGATATGTTCGATGCAACAGACTACCTTTATTCCATTTCTTATAAATTTGTAACCGAGCAAGGTATTCGACCATCCATAAGGAGGACCCACTGACAGTGGGGAATGACCATTGAGGAGTACCGAACTTCACGTTAAATGCACTAATCCAGGTGCTCTTGTCTGAGACAGCATGGTTCCATCGCCGGCATACCAATCTAACTACACCAAGCTGAACGGGGTCTAGGTTGCAGAACACCTCCACTAGCAATTCTAGAGGTAGATGGCTGATATTTGTGTTATTATCTGGAATAGCATTGATCTTGGTGACCTGTTCTGAGTTTCCTAAATTGTCTGTCATATACCGATTGGTGATACAGCTTTGCTGGTGGCAATGACTTTCCGTTTGACATATCTTGATCTGCGACAAATAGTGCTAGCGAAATGAGGTGCGCATACAGGAGGGTAACTCCACGAAAGAGACCATGTATAGAGTCGAATGCAAAAGAGATAGCCAGAAGCTCAAGTCAGCGGCCGAGATATAGACCCTTGGATCGATTATTTCACACTATGACTACTAAGGTATACTGGAAAGGGATAATGCTACCCCCATGCATCTGGGTCGTGGGTTTAGGAAGTCAAATATCGTCTGAAGAATCAAAAAATAAACGCTACTACATTATATGCAACACATACTAATGAAGTCATTTCCATGCAACCAATTCAAGGCCGGCCAGTACTGCTCAAACGTACTCCTTGAACTAACTAGACATTCAAGCTTTCTGCCTTCAAAAGTGAAGATTCGCCAGCTTGAATATAAAACTACTTCTTTGAAAGGAAATCTATCGATGTTACCATGCGTCCCCAGCTGCAACTATGGGCACAACAACCATTTGCCATACACAAAATTCTCTCTCCAAATCCCCACTAAAACCTTTGACCGATTTTTTTTCAAAGTTTTTCAGAATTTTTCACTCCATTTTTCCAATTTTTCAATTGATTTTTGTTCAACATCCTTGTCGAGCTTTCAATAATACAAGAATGTCAGTTGAAGCGGACACTGCTCCCTCAGAGCCGACCGAAATCACGTTGAAGTTATCGCTCCCAAAGTGTATTTCCAAAACTCATCAAACCTTGGATATCCCATCTGTTCTCTCTGAATCTCTTAATGATTTGAGACAGGCCTTGCAGATCTTACCTGTCACCCGTATCTTGACGAATTATGACGTTTACTTGGGTAAAGTCAACATTTCGGAACGTTTCGACGAAATCTCAACTTACGAAGAGATCTTACAGAGTCTCGATCTTCCATTGGATGTGGCCGAGATCTCGTTGCAAGTTCGTGAAAAAGCCTATAACTTGGCTGCTGTTTACGAACAAATAACCAGGTTCAGAGATGCCATTGGCTTGCACTATTTCGATAGTGTCTCTCTGGATTTCGGTGCTGCTGCCGGTGTCTCGAGATTCAACGATTTAGGGTTGACTGCTGTTAAAGACAAGGTAGTTGAAGAAACTGAAAAGTCTGAGAAAGTTGAAAAGCTGGAAGGAACTGCAATTGACGCTGAAGCAGCAGAATCAGCAGAAGCAATTCCAAAGGAAGACCTTGAAACCATTGTCAATATCTCAGAGAGTATCATCAATAACCACCATACTCTTTCTAAACATGCTTCCTTCACTAACATTAACGAAAAGATTCGTATTCCAATTCGTTCATTGACTGTTTCTCAATGGTCTCCAGTTCCAGCCATTCAAAAAACTAGAGGTGATCTCCTTTACTTGACTTTACAAACTTTGGAAAATGAAGTCTTCAACATCACTTGTCACTTTTCAGGTTTCTTTGTCAATTCATCATCCTCCGCTAACTACAACCCAGCTATCAAGGTAAACGAAAAAGGTAAATTTGTGAAAGACTTTTTGCTCTACAACTTAGTCGATTCCATTTCTCCACAGTTCTCCAATGTTATCAGTGAAAATGAGACCTCTCTTTCAAGTGCAACTGAGTACCCAGAATCGTACTTGTTAGCCAATAACAGCTTATCTGCTCCTTGGTTGGTGAACCCATACCTTGTAAAGAATTTGCCTGATTTATCTCGTTTTCAATTGCCATTACTCCAAAATGGTGTTGATGGATCTGACTACGTTCGTGACTGGAATGGAGATATTCAGCTGATTCGTGAGTTACCAAACAATACTTTCCAAGAGCGTATATTGAAGGAAAAGATTATCCACAAGAACTTAGCTGATTTCACTAAATGTGCAACTGAGACTGCAACTAATATCATTAAGGGAAATCTTACTGCTATGGACCCTAACGAGGATTTCGACAAGCAGATTTACTTGAAGAATGGTATCTTCTACACTTCAGGCTCAACAACTGTTGATCTTTTCGAAGCCACAGGCGGAATTGAAGCTTCAAGATACACTGCCAATAAAGATATTTCTGCCATCAAGATATTAAACAGAATTGATTCTGCTGGTGTTCACTCGCTTGTCACTTGTATTGTTGATTACATGGGACGCAGAGTCATATGCCAAGCTCCAGTACCTGGTATTTTCAATCAGGTCCCTGATGTCCCAGAAGGTGAAGACGAAAAGGTTTCATACGGATTAGCTTCTGACAACTCAAGAATTTTACGTGACGAGTCATTTAATGAACCATTGAACTATATTGCTGAAACCTTCCACTTGAAGTCCCACTCTGTTGAATTGGGTGATGTCAAGTCTGATGGCAAATTGATTGTTTCAAAGGATACCAAGGGTATCAAGGGCGCTGACGGTCGTAAGTACGTAATTGACTTGTACAGAACCGTCCCTAGAGACATTGAATTTACTGAGTCTCACTTTGATGGCTCTGAAACATCTTACCCACACGGTGAAGCCTTGATTCGTCATGAAGCAGTTGCTGAATGGTGGAAACGTCACATTACTGCTTTTATTCGCGAGGAAACAGCAAAAGAAGGACAGACCGAAGAAGAAAAGGCTAAATTCCAATTGCCAACTGATAAATTCGTCTTCAACCCAGACGCATTCTCTACAGACAATGAGACTGAGGAAGACAAGAAGGAAGTAAGAGAATTGTCAAAATTTGTCAAGATTCTTATTGAGGAATTCTTGGAAGAAGCTGCTAAGACCCTGCCTCCATTCGACGGTAAACACTTGAGTGATTTGTTACACAAGAGTGGTATCAATTTGCGTTACTTGGGTTATCTTGCAACCAAGGCCGAGCTGAAGAGAACAAAAGCCTTGAAAGATTTGGAAGCAAAAATTGCTCTTAACGTTTCAGCTGCACAGGAGGAGCAGAAGAGAATCGAAGAAAAGAAAAAGGAAGAAGAAGCAAAGAAGCAAGAGGAAGAGCTGAAGGAAGAAAATGAACAAGAAGAATCTAAGAAAGAAGGTGATGACGAAAAAACCAAGGAATCTTCTGAGGAACCAGAAATGACATCTGCTACATTTGAACCGACAGTTGCCAACTATGCTGCTCTCCACACAGTTGCCATCCAAGAAATGATTGCACGAGCTGCAAAGCATATCTTGAGGAAGCTTTCTACAGGCCTCCCTGTATACTTGATGCCTGCTATGGTTGCACACTTCCACAACTGTTTGTTAGGTAGTTCGATCTCGTCTACCCCAGCAGCAGTTATTGATGAAGATACTAGACAATTCATCTCTGCTAAAGATCTCGAATTTACCTCCTTGACTACCGAAAAGGTATCCAAGTTGGTCGAACAAGAAGTTTACTCTCGTTTCAGATTCGCTTTGGGTACCAATTGGGTTTCTGAAATTCGCCCAGTTCAATTATTGAGAGAGATTGCACTTAAGTTTGGTATTCAATGGAACTCACAAGAATATTCATTTACAAGTGAACAATTGGCAGAACAGAACACTATCAAAGAGAAAAACAAGATTGAGAGGGCCGAGAAGGTTGAAACCGAGAAATATGGTAAGAAGCATCACAAGAATGGAAAGCATGCTAATGCAAATGCTAATTCTAATGCCAATACTCAGGTCATCACCAGAACTTTGTCCTTTATCCCATCTGATATTGTCAACTTCGTTCCTCTCGTTAAGGACTCTGACTACAAGTCATCAATTATCGATGAAATATTGCAAACTACTCGTGCCCACATTGCACAAGATGATCGTGAAACTGGTGTTCTGTTATTAAATGAGTTGATGAATATTCAAGAACAAGTTTACGGTGTCGTTAGTGCTGAGACTGTTGGGCTCTACACTCAAATTGCTCAAGTCTTTGCTGAATTAGGTATGGAGTTACAAGCCGCTTTGGTAGCACGTAAAGCAATCGTTGTGGCTGAGAGAACTACTGGTTTCGATTCTTACGATACCATTACTGCTTATATGAACTCTGGGTATTATGAATCGTCGAATATGGAGTTGGTTAACTCATTGAAATTGTACCAACAAGCTATTTCAATTTGGTCGCAAGTATACGGTAGAGACCATCCAACATTGATCACAACATTAAGCAACATGGCTGGTAATTTGACGCAAGTCAAATTGTACCCATCTGCTGCCAAGTTTTACGAACAAGCTTTAGAGCTTTCAATAAAGAATAACGGTAATATTTCTGAGATCACTGGTAGCATTTACCACTCATTTGCCTTATTATTGCTTAACCTGGGTAAATTCAAGGAATCTCTTGATTTCTTCACTATTGCCACTGATATCTTCACCAAGTGTATGGGATTCGACGATGTTTTGACCAAGCAACTGGCAAAGTACGCCGATAGCATTGCCAAATACGTCGAGTTCTTGAAGTTGCAAGAAGAACAGAAAAAGCAGCTTGCTAAGGCCGCAGCTAACGGAAAGAAGGCTGCAAAGGTTGCCGTCAGTAGCACCAAGAAAGCTGTCAAGGCTCCTTCCCCTAAAACGACTACTCCAGTTGACCCAACTATTGCTTCTCAATCTATTGACGATATCTTGAAGTTCATTGAAGGAGACGAAGTGAAGTCGAAGAAATCAAAGAAGTCAAAGAAGGCCAAGAAGTAAGAGTAGATATAATGTAAATAGAACATGTATAAAGAGATGAATATGAAAGCATAAGCGCACAAACTTAGTTTTATGGCTATTGCTACACTTGCATTTTGCAACATTAAACGAACTAATACGAGTAGATCCACAAGCTCATTCTATGATCGAGTTCCTCTATCTGATTTTATTATGCTCCTGTGAAGGTAAGTATATATACAACTAATCCTATAATAAATAAATACTGCCTATATTCTATTCACCGCTGATGCTTTGATTCGAATGTAAAATGCAATATCTAAAACCCATACCCAATGTCTTACTTCCGTTTTGATTCGCTCTCACTGACAAATCTCACATAAATACTCCTGACGAACTGATCGTCCTGCTTGATAGCTCTTTTTACTCTCTCCTCAACTTCGTTAAGCTCTGCCAATCCTATGTTTTCCTTGGTTGCCAAAGTAAAGTAAACATTTGTGTTTGCACCGGACAGTAATACAGATAATTCCTTTAAGGCAAACTTCAGATCATTCTGCAATTCTCCTGTGACAACCGATTCAATTTTGTCGTACAATTCGTCCCCCTTCTTCTCACCTCTATCAACCAATTCGTTCCAGGAACTTCTGAAGGTGGCCCAACCTGCTCTGATAATAAGGATGGACACACACAAACCACCGATCAGATCTAACCAAATAACATCTAAGAGAACACCACCGGTAACGGTGAGAAGAGCTACAAGCGAAGTAAGGGAATCAACACGATGATGCCAGGCATTTGCCACGAGGACTTTTGAGTTTGTTGCTAAGGCAACACTCATAGTCTTACGGAAAAGTAATTCTTTGACAAGAATAGAACCACCAGCAATCCAGGCAGCATTGATATTTGGAGTAGTAGAAAGGTGAGGGTGATCTGAGGTTTCCGATAAATCTGACAAATGAGAGTGTTGATGAGTGCTTGAGTTTGAGTGCTCATGAACATGACCATGGGAGTGGCCGATTTGAATCATAGAAGCATACTCATATAAGTATTGAGGTAACCAATATTCGAAAACTTGTAATAAGGAAGACCAACCAACAGAAATCCCAGCAAATAGCAAAACTCCACTTACAAATATCGAACCAACAGTTTCAATCTTACCGTAGCCCAAAGGGAAGCTCTGGGAAGTCCCAACTCTGGAGGAGACATTAACAGTGGCCAACGTAAGGAAATCGGCAACCATATCGGAAACCGAATGGATGGCATCAGCGACAAGTGATTGGGAATGGAAATAAATACCCCCAGCACCTTTTGTGAGGGCCATGGCAACATTAACCAAAAGACCGATCCAAGTGATTCTAACAGCAGGGTTTGTTTTAATGGACGAGACACTTGTCAGGAGTAGTTCATTCGGTTGATGGTGGGAATGGGTATGGCTGAAAAGTGAATGAGAATGAGATGAATGATCTGTTGACGAGGTCGATGCTGAGGTTGTTGTTGAATGAGAGTGAGAATGAGGTTCATCCGTAGCATCATGGCTATGTTTATGTTCGTTTACCTGTCCCAGCATTTCAATGGCAATGTCTTTTGTATTCTTCTTGTCTTGGGCAACTGGCTTTGATTGAGTAGATAGTCTGACCTTTTGGTTTATGAACGATGCCCCTATTAATGTCCTGGTTCGTTTTGATGCTACGATGGAAATTGACACTCGCCTCGATATTACTTTTAGGTTTAGCGGCGCCCTGATTAGCATGAACATCATTTTTTTTAAATGAACTTCTGGTGGAACCGCAAATCTTCCTTTTCGTTTTTCTTATCATTGGTTGATTTGATGATTTCGTTTGTGAAATTTAGGTGGAGACAAAGTGGGTAGAGGGTGGAGGGTGGTTAAGGAGAGAGTGGGTGGAGATTGTGGTATTGGTTGTAGTTTTGGTATTTTGAATGTTGTTTGCTTCAATTGGGTATAATGGGTGTGGAGGTTATGGTTTTGGCTTGCATGTGGTTTGTCTGGGTCTAGTTGTTTGTAGCATGTAGACTAATTATAGATGGTACGTGGTTTGTCATGGGCTAAGTCTAACTAATACAAGCCGATTATACCTGCCATATTTTGTATGTCTGACAGTGTCGATGGCACCAACTGTCTACTACGAATTGTGCTGGTACATTATCACCATTGAATGAGTCAATAGTAGTGACTCCTGATGCTTAGGTGCAATAGACTCATTTAATTTTATTTGCCTAATGTCATAGATGTAATAGATAAAGGGATTCGTGTTTCAGTTCAGTATGGTGTCTCATTCATAACTCAGATGGGGTTAAGATGGGGAAGCACGTCATACCAACATTGTTTTCTAAGAGGCTGAAAATGAATACGTTTGCAATTACATGTGTATTAAGTCCTGTGTTGTAGATATCCCTGATGTCAACAGCAGCTGCAATTTCAATGAATATACGAGCGATATTGACGTTCAGATTGAGTATTCACTTGGTTCTATTAAGAGAAGACTGAGCAAGTCAGAAAGCATGCCATTCCTTGAAGATTTGAGCTCAGTATCGTGTCCAATCATCTACCAGCCAGTTAGTGACACTGGTTCTTTCACTGGGAAACTACTGATCCATCACTTGTCTTCTAATCACCACTTCTCCTAAAATTACTACTTCCAATTGTACCACAACTTCCACTAATCACAACTTCCACTTGAATCACCACTTCCACTTGAATCACCTTCTACAGAAACCATAATACTCTATTATATCCCATTTACTATACATTTTGTGACCTCTTCATATCCTTATGAGAAGAGTTGCTCTACCACAGACGTCACATTCGTAGTGGTTTGATTATTAATTTCAGGTTCAACTTTATTACCAGGTCCCTCAGCATCTTTTACATTTTCAGTGTTTTGGGCAGCCTCTTTACTGTCCTCTTGTTTCAACTTCGTTAACTTCACCAACTTCTCAAGTAAAACAGACTTTTCTTGTGATTGAAGGAGGGCTTGCTTCACCAGTAATGTAGGATGCCTTACATGCATAAAGTTGCAAAAGTCTCTCGTACAACTAGCAGTTTCATAAGCACGGCAGTTAGCTTCTTGGAAGTTATCCACGGGACTCAACTCACAATGAACAGGTCGTCCATTAAACCACTCTTGATTAAGATAATTAGTAGCATCAGCTGCCATTTCTTCAGTCATATATCTCACATAAACGTTACCATTCAAGTGATTGTTCTCGTTCTCACACACAACCAAGGACTTGACTTCGCCACACTTAGCAAAGCAAACAAATATATCTCGGTAGAATTCATCAAAGTTATGTTGGACTTGTTTTGGGTTTAACTCATCTTCTCCATTATTCTTATTAAGCTTGGGGTTCTCGTATAAATTGGAGATTAGAATCGTATAGGAAGACGACGGTTTGATATGACGACGAGAGCACTTATCACCATGACGGCAAGCTCCTATCTTATTGAAAAAGGTGCAGCTCAGTCTATCTTCCATCGTATTGATGAAGAAGAAAGGGATTACAATGAGATATGGGTCTGAAAAATTGAGTTAAAGAAACAAACAAAGGGCAGTAGAATTTAGTGAGAGATCTAGAAACCTCATGAAAATTAGTGAGAGATTATTGTAGAAAAATCTAGTGCCAGAGTCCTCGCGAAAAAACATAAATTAGTGGAAGATGTCTCTGAAAGGCAGCAAATTGGCGAGAGAACTACGGTCAGACAGAAAAGGGAAAAAGAGTTAACGAGACAAGATGTAATTGAAGTTGTTGCCCAAGTATGATATCTTGACACTCGGGAATATTGAATATTAGTGAATATTTAGAACTCATTAGCTATTGTTAAAATATTAGATTACTAGTTGGTTTCAGTTCTTTGACAAAACCCCACCTATTATACTCAAGCATAAGTCAAGCATCGCATCGCTTCAACCTACTACTAACTCACATACGATACTGGCTCAAGTTACCTGATTCTATAACACTCGTTATCAGACGGTATCGGCTGGTAATACCAGTCAGAGAAGGTGTAAGCCCTAACTCTCCCCACACCACTATTTCAAGTGTTCCATGAATGGCTTTAAACTACACCTATACGCTTGAGCTACAAGAGAACCCTTTTTAGGAAGCTTAGTGCGATGAATAGTTTGCAGACCCTTCTTGTGCGCAACACAAAACCATAGACTTCAAACTGTCACCAGAGTATAAAAGCAACCAGGTCTTCTCATGATTCAATGCCCTTTCAATAGTTCCTGGTCCTAGTCATAACGTGTTTTACTATTTCGAAACTACCATTATTGATTTGGGCGTTTGAGGTTCAAGGCTCTAACACTTTTGAGTCACCTGATTTAGCAATCGTTAGTAAGTCGGATGATTCTCCATTATTGACTACAAAACTATGCCAACATTGAACACTTTCATTGTTTTACCATGTTCGAATAAGGAACAAATGCATGCGATCATAGCCACCACCTGATCCATTAGCACCAATCTGATAAAACTATCACTTGAATCCCAACACCACTGCAAATTCACAGACGATAGATGCTTTTCGACTTACTAATTGAATGCTATCTGATATTGATTGAGAAGAGAATTAAATATTAAATGCCACATAAGGTGAATTGAAAGTAGATGAGTAGTGTGGGATTAGAAATAAATAAAAATGAATTGACTGTCAAAGGAAGTTCAAGTACGGGAGTGCAACAACTCAAGAGCTGACCTCTTTGGTTAAGCTAGTACCACTTTTCTTTTCATCTGGAACTTCTTGAGCTTGATAGACATCATACTCGCCATTATCATTTTCATTGTCATAAACCAAGTCTGATTCAGGAATGTTACTCTTTGGACCCTTGTACCATTTATGAGCAAATGAGAAAAAGTAGATAGACGCAAGCAACAAAGGACCGAAGAATACAACAGAGGTCCAGTTCATACCGTCCAAGGTAAGATCAGCACCAGTTACGGTAGGCATACATAAGATTGGGATCATGACCACCACAAATGCAACACTTACAGCACCAATCGGAGTTGAGTATTTACCCAAGTGAACTGGACCAGATGTGAAAGTTTTTCTAGCGTAGGTAATCTTCAATAAGGTTGGCATGGTGAATGAAACGAACCCGGCAATACCACCAACAGAGAACACAGCTCCAATTGCAGTATCACCAGCAAACATTAACAACAATATTAATTGTTGTAAGAAGAAATTGAACCAAACTGCGTAAATAGGAGTCTTAGTTCTTGAATCGACAATTTTCCACCATTGAGATCCTGGGAAAAGACCATCACGAGAGTAGGCAAAGGTTACTCTAGAAGCTGCCAACATACATGATGCACCCATAAAGTATGAAGAGATAATGGTCAAAGCAGTACAAGCATTAACCATCTTGTTGGATAAGAATTGTGTGAAGTAAGTGACGAAAGGCTGACCCAAACCTTGTGGATCTTGTGCAATCATATTTAAATCGACTAAGGTGTATGCAATGGCAATCATAAAGAGCCATCCGATCAAACCACCAACAGTTGAGGTAAGAATGATGGCCTTTGGGGCAGCAACGGCAGCATTGCTACATTCTTCAGCCAAATGGAAAGGAGAATCGTAACCACTCATACTCCAAATAACACCCAAGAAAGACATTAAGGTAGCGATACCAGATGGCCAATCAGTTTGGTTGGTAAAACCCCAAGCAGTACTATTATCGTTGAATTTGGAAATGTTATCATACATGCTTAGTCTGTCGTTACCTCCAAGGATAATCACGAAGACAATCACAAGGAATACCATGTTGACCACAGTACCAAGAGAATTGAATTGGGCAAGGTATTTGGTAGGTAAGCATGCAATAATGGAATTGGAGAATTGGATAGCAGTTGTAACACCATAAACCATCCCTGTACTCGGCACAAAGGAAGGCTTGTTGAATGTAACTATAGCCAAAATCATCAGAGCACCTGAATAGTTAACGGAGGGGGAACCTGTGATTTGACACATCCAGTTTGCCCAACATGTTAACCAAGTAAGGAAGGCTTTGGATTTAGGAGGAGCTAATTGCGAAACAGCATAAGGAGTACCACTACTGACTGGGAATGCAGAAGCAACTTCAGCTAACGAGAAACTCACGCAAGATACAAGAATAACACCTAGTAACCATGGGACCGGACTAAGCCCAATGACCAATTGTTGGTAACTGAAGGTTGCAGCAATGGAAGGAAGCAAGCCCAATACGGAGAAAGACACGGCGAAAACAGACCATAAGGAGAACTCTCTATCGAACTCTTGTTTGTAACCCATAGCCAAGATCATGGCTTCATCACTATCGACTGGGTGATCGACGTTGATTGTAACTCCACGTTTGGACAAGATGGAGGAGATTCCCATATCATCCACGTGAACTTGGGACGTGATGGGATGGAGCCCAGTACTACTGTGCACTGGAGAAATGACCGACTTTCTCTTTGATTCAAACATCCTTGTATTAGACTAACCAAGAAGATGATAATGAGGAAAACGGAATAAATTTCAAGGTAGGATACGGAACTCTATTTATGCTCTTGTCCCATCGATTGGGATGGAGAAAGTGAATTGCGCATGAGAAAATTCGGGCTTTCTTTTGTGATACATCACACTTTAGATAAGAACCCAAAGATTAATAAATGTTTTTATTAGGTTGACCGTTTTCCCGCCGTCTGAGAAGTGTTGTTGCTTTAGTGTTTCTTTGCTTGTTTGGAACAGACTGCTGGAGAGCCTGGAGCGCTTGAGCCGGAGAGGGTTGAGTGAGTCGAAGTTGATGTAGAGAGTGAAAAATCGGAATTAGATTCCCCACACTGAGCGCTCTCCGAGACATTTGCTTGAGACAAGCGCATGTTTGGGGACTTAT
>JAJMSH010000096.1:0-34692 GCA_030558315.1 Kodamaea suecica | reverse complement strand
TAGACGTAGGCACAATCGGGATGTCTTTTTGCAGCACTCGAAATGGGGGTATTCAATGGCATTCTGTGAACTCTAACAACTGGAACTTTAAAGTTTTTATTCTTAGAGTGAAACGCAATGACCTTGGTCCAAATGCTGTAATTCTGGTCAGCTAGACATGCCACCCAAGATGACCCCCACCTAGATCCATCTTGTCTGTTGCAATGCATAAGTTATTTAAAAATAATGAATGAGCCTTAACCATTCTTTCCGCAAGCGCACTTTCTCCATAATGTCACCACTACTATAATGGTCAAAACCTCCTACAATGCCTTGTACACCCTATAATGCCTCACACAATCCAACGAACCATTGACCTTGAAGTTCATGCTTCGGATTTGGAGAACAATAAAATTCTCCCCATCAAACTATATGATTAAAAATCCAATGAAGACAAAA
Organism: Kodamaea suecica; assembly: GCA_030558315.1. NCBI lineage: Eukaryota > Fungi > Ascomycota > Pichiomycetes > Serinales > Debaryomycetaceae > Kodamaea > Kodamaea suecica. Next base: position 34,254 of record JAJMSH010000096.1, on the reverse strand, counting down.
GTACAAGCAAAAAAGCTACAAACATCCTTTCTGAAATACCACCAGAGCAAATAACTTTAAAAGTTGCACCAGGATTAAAATTAGCTCTTTCTTTTATTCTATTTTACATTTAATATACATTTCCACTATTCTGGAACTCTAAACCTTAATAGCTGGCCCTCCGAGTAGACGGAGTGTAACACGTTGTCAAACTCGCCGGTTTCTTTCAACTCCAAGTACTTCTTATACAACATCAATGCACTATATGCATCTTCAATCGAATCATGATTTCCAGTTTGCACTGCTGTTTTCAACACACAATACGACAAGAACTTAAGCGATAATTGCCTCTTGAAGTCACTTTTATAGTAGAACTCAGCAGTATCTCTGATTTGTTCTGGTGGCACTTGCAAATTAATACACCTGAAATCATTGAAAAGACCGTGTCCGATAAAAACAACTCCCATATTGAGCAAAAGCCATAATTTACGGTATGCTGTTTGTAAAGTTACCAAATTCTTTGTCGATTTGTTTAAATCAAGGTCACCAGGCTCGATTCCTGAGAAATTGGTCGTGTAGTCGTGTATATCTACTGTGTGCAAAATGAAGTCATCAATAAAAGCGATTCCAAACCCTTTCGTATCAAATTGTCCGCGTATCACTGATAATCTTGCAAGAGACAACTGTTTTGGTTTGATCAATTTACGCACTCCATCGTAATGGACTTCCAATTCCTCTGGTTTTAAAGTAACAAATTCGGCATCAATTGCAACAAGGGAACCCATTTGAGGAGCTTCCAGTTGTGTTAATAGCTCATAATCGCGCTTGTGTGATTCACGAGTTGCTTTTGCGAAATGATCACGGTACAATATAGAATCGTTCACTTGGGCCATGTTGCTTGAGTTGAAATATTGGAAGTCAGTCGAAGTGGTTGCTTGATACAATAATGTGATTGGTTTCTTCCACAGATATGACAAGTTAAATACTTCCTCCTCTGGTATAGGCATCACAAGGAAATCATTGAATAGAACCCATTGTGTGCCAACACGTACGAATGAAACTAAATTGTTGGACCCCACCGCCAATTCTGACGACTGATGTGAGATTTCACACACATATCCTACTAAATCATACTTAGTGACTCCCTCTGCGGCAGCAAAATGAGACTTTATAGAGAGTCTAGGAGATTCTCCTTGCGACAGTGCTGGTTGCCAAATCAGATAAAATTCTGGGACCAACCATTTTTTGAAACTGTTAATAAGCTTGAATTCCTCGTTCGACAAATTTAGGTTTAATGTTAGTAACGGTGGAAGTTTCGTTACCAGGGTTTTCACTTCCAAATTGTGCCCAACCATCTGATGAGGAGCCAAACATGGAACTGAATGCACTTGATTTATCAGATATTCCAAGTATGTTATCAAATTGTGCGTTTTGCGTGTAGTGGCAGGAGTAGCCATCATTTGCTTATTGTTCAAATGCGGATTCAATAATATACTGAGCTTGTTCAATACATTACTAGGTGGAGTTTTCAAGTCAAGACTGAACAGTGCACCCTGTTGCTTGTTGAACATTGGGCAAGATTGCATCAGCGACTTGATTTCGATTTCTAGGTCTATTTTCATAAGCTTTTCAAGGGAGTTGTCTTTGAATTGTGCCAACAAATCTGTGTGTAGTTGGGATACCAAGTACTTGTTAAAGTTGATACCCATAGTGCGTAATTCGGTAGAATTTAGAGTGGCACCTTCGTTTAGATTGATTAATTGGGAGGCCTGTTCGACATTGCTTAACACTTGGGAGAAATTTGAAATCTTCACATTCTTCTCTCTGGCTTTGTACATCATGTCAAATAAGTATCCTAATTCATTCAAGATTGACGAACCCTGCGGGTTGTGTAAGACAGTATTGAGATCCGATGGAAGCCATTCTTGCGACAAACATCTTGTTATGGTATTGTAAAAGGTTGGCTGAAAACGGTATAACTGTAGCAATGAATTTATGTATGAGTTATCAGTATGGTTTTCCAATCCACAATGCTGGGTTCTGTTATAATAGCTGAAGTCAAAGTCCTTCACCCCAAATTTGGAGTACTGAATCTGTAACTTCGCATAGCAATTCGGAGGGGAGAAATTGGATGATGGTGAGTTCGTACTTGGCTTGTACTGAAAGACACTAAGAGGGTCATCATCACTGAGTGTCTTATTTGTACTTTGCTCACTCAAAAACTTTGGCAAGAGAATTCCTTGTGACTTACCTTGTTTCAATGACCTGTAACTAGACACCAAATTAGAAGGGCCAAACTTAAGGCTATCAAATGGCATAAAACCTGGGTCAAATCCTTCTAATATTGCAGTTTTGTCTGGCAACTTAGCTAGTTCTTTTGTGAAACGAAGATCCGATGCCCAGTTCGATAAGAGCAAATCTTTATAGTACGGCATTCCAACAACGTTCAATGGAATATTGTAATCATCAACAGGGATAGTTGGTTCCAGCAGCATAATCAAATCAGGCTGTTCGATCATGGCAGGAAAATTGAGAAAATTATTCAGAGAATTACCCAAGGACCAAAGATGCATATTGGCATGAGTATCGCTAAAGCATAAAAAGTCACCATTTTCACTCACTTCCAAATTGGATAAAGAAGCAGGAGTGGAACCGTTTGGATCCAGCAGCGACAGAACCAGCGGACCTAAGTCTGCTTGATAGAAGTAAACATTAGTTTGATCGTAAATATCAACAAACTGTATTTGACCAGTAGCACTCAGCACCACTATTATATTGGGCAACTTTGGATGGAAGCGAACTGAAGATGCACCTGCAGGGAATGGATAGGGAGCGATAGGTCTCATCATACGGACATCATAGATATTGATGAGTGGGTCAACTATAAAATCATGATCTTGCAGATGGTTGTTGCTATTATGATGGAACCTACGCAGCCGTAAGGAGTAACCACATGTTGCAATGTATGTGCCCTGCACATCTATATCTGAAAGAACCCCATTATGACCTTGGAAGCTTTTGATTGATTTATTTGCAACTGGATCGAACAATTCCAATGATCCATTACCATTACCCAAAGCCAAAAACTTGGGAGAAGATTTAAGCATTGAAACGTCACCAGGATGATTAAGGGCAGTTAATTGTAATGGTTTGTTCACGTCAAATTTTAACAACGACTGTCTTGTTCCAACGGCAACGTCATTTATTGTATTGCAATTCGTAGTCATACAAGTAAGATTCGTGAACGAGGGCTGCAGATCCAGATACGATCCAGCGTTCAAGTTCAATCGATTCAAACCACGTCTGTTATTAAAATTAAGGTTTGTATTCAGCATTGAGAAGATACCATCTCTATGATTGAGGTATTGAAGCACCGGAATGTTAGCATCTGACGTTTTAAACTTTGTATAAGGGAGCAATTGAACTGGAGGAGCACCAGTTATGCTTGAAACGCCTCCAGTGACATCGGAGGGTGTAAAAGACCTAGTGTAACCGTCGGTGTCACCACACCATAGTAAGTTTTGGGCAGTATCGAAAAGGAGGCTAGATATATCAGGAGGAGACTTTCTCTGATGCATTCCAGGGTGTTGCATACCGTGGCTCTGCACAGTTGCTGGTATTCGGAACACCTCACTCCAATTATCCATTTTTGGCTGTTAATACGGAGAGGCAGCGTAGTCTTCCTTTCGTTGAAGATGTTTTTTTGAGGATCAGATTCAAAAAAAAAATGAGTCCTCGTTAAGGAGAGTGTTTAATTTACAAGGAGGGATTATGATTGAAGAGATCAGGAGATTCAAGAGACCTGAGAGATGTACAACACTGAGTGCTTGATATTGTGCTTGGTTGCTACTGGGGACGTTGGAATTTGTGTTACGGTTTGGGATGGTTGATGGGTCAAGTGGTGTACGAGAACCTGATGATGGGGATGGAATGTTCAATGGCATGCTAAAAGACATGTTAAAAGACATGTTTTATTTGGCATGATTGGCATGGGTCAATTGGATTGGAAAGCTTGAATTGACTTCTCCTCGACTAAATCTGACTGGGCTTGAATGTAAGCTTCATGGCTTCAATGTGTGGTAAATGTTTTACGTGAGGTAACATGAAGAAAGGAAGTCTACACGTTGCTATTGTGAGAATTTCTTCGAAGAACTGAATTGATAGGGTAATTAATGTGTTTTGCTAGTACTTATGTTCTTCCCTGAGCTACAAGATCGTTCATTTGACGAGAATATTATTATGATATGTGCCGTGCATCAGATCGACAAGAAATTGCGTTGGGCACTGCTCTGAGACTCAGAGAAGAGATCGCCTGTTCTTCCAGACTGATGGAGAGATGAATGAAATTAAATACGCTTGAAATGGTATTAAACGTACTTGAGCTTGTTCAGAACTTGCTAACCCTGTGCGAACATGTGAAGACTGATATGAGCGAGACTCTGTGAGAGATTGAGAATGCGTTCGCTTGTCAGGACGATAGAACTTGTTAACTATGTGAACTGAAAGAACCTGAACTTGCTAAGGCTCTGCTTACTGCAAAATTGTTGAATTATTTGAGACCCCAAGTGCTGGATAACCTCTTTGAGAATATACCCTTGATGCTTAAACTACTGTGTACGCTGTATTAGCTACTTGGAGGGAAACCTTAGCCTATGAATGAGTACTTGTTAGGTGCATACGGACTAGCCAGTACCTTGGTACCAAGCCACCGCTTTGCCAGCGATGGCTAAAGCTATTCAACATGTAAGTCCTCATTCAGTTCTCTACGTTGGTGCCATTCACTCAACAAACGATTAATGAGGACTAGTATAACTGTTAAAGACGTCTTCAGACAAAAAGAAGACCCCAGAGCTCTGCCATGAGTGCTTATAGCAGTTACGTTAATAGAGGAGAATTCGTCTATCCTTGATTGAATATCATTATTCTGATGCTTACAATTGACTTCCATGGTGTAGGCAGCAATCCTGTATTGGTCATCGGTAACTTCAGACAGAGACAAGACCCCATAGCTCTGTTATGAGTGCTTATAGAAGTTACATTAGTAGAAGAGAATCCGTCGATCCTTGATTGAATATTATGATTCTGCCTTACGATAGTAACACTTGTATTGGTCATCGATGACAGTGATCCTCTCAGTCGCATACTGTCATTATATAGTGCCCCTAATGCCGCAACCGCTCTCTTACTGTAGCCGTCACACAGTGTCCCACACGCTCTTGTCGCGCCCATGCACCGACTTCACGTTCTCTTACTCCACACACTTTTCCCTCTTGTACTCTGTATATCTCTCACACCTTACCACACAACGTGCCCTGTTGGACCCCTATTTGGCCCCACCTCGAGCCGCAAATATCCGAGACAACAAACCACCATACTAACCTTCACTCAACCTCTCCAAATCCACAAATCATTAATCTCACAGCCTGCCCACCCACTGCTCCTCCCACATGGCCCTCCTCAACGTTTACCCCAGCCTGCCCACCCACCGCTCCTCCCACATGGCCCTCCTCAACGTTTACCCCAGTCCCAAGATCCACGACGCGCACAAAATAGATTCCAATGCGGGAATGACTAAGAAAAGAACTCGCGATAAGGAAACGGTGACATAACCACACCTAATTTGGGAGATCATTAATTGACCCACATGCGTGAGTATAAATACCTTCGAAGAACCCTTTGTTTTGAGAATTCTTTTTGTAGGTGTACTCAGATTAGTAGGCAGCACAGGCACATCTACTACAAGCAAGTGCAAACCGTAACATTCAGTTCACGAAGTTCAATTTCACCAAGTTCAAGTTCAGTCAGTAGTACATTCACAGTTACAACTGCAACATCCACAGTCCCAACACAAACACTCAAAACTACAATCCCAACATGTTCAAGTCCCAGTCAATCTTCTCCGGTTGGTTCAAGAAGAACCAGGAACCAATCCAACCTAAAAGTAACGTCATAGATATGGGCGCAGACACCCTTGTGGTCCCCTCTACCAAGAACAAGCACCAATTGATCAACATCTCCATGAACGACAAAGACCATGATACAGATGCCGGCTCCTTTGTTGGTATAGATTTTAGACAATTGACCTACGCTGAGGTTGCCGCTTTGCTGCCAGTTCCTGAAACAAGCAACGAGAAAAGCGTCAACGCCAAAAACGTTGACGTGGTTGACCAAGTCGATTCAATTGACAAGAAACCAACCTCAACGGTTCCATTATCCGATTCACTCGAATTGGAGTACGAGCCTTTCAAGTCTGATGCCAATTACAGAAAAAGCAAGCTGTTCAAGGGGAAGCAGTCTGAGTTCATACAGAAGAAGAAGTTAAAAAATGCTCTCCACAAGAAGGCCTCCAAGGAGCGTGAGCACTAAAAGTATGATTAAAGGCAAATGTCTATGGAATCCTCACAACGATCTCTTTAGTGAGTAATTTATTTATTTCTTGATATACAATATTATGATTTGAAAGTGTAGAGGAAATCAGACGAGGTGAGATGTTGTAACGGTATCGTGGTTCACTTGAAGTTGGTCAATGAGTGTCCATGATTGCCGTCTATCTTGGCGACTCATGACAGCTGGTGTGCGAGAAAATTGGTGAGTCAGAGTCAGACCCTCTCGATAAGAGTGAGGGTGGGGAAGATAAGAGAACGCACTGAGGCGCAACTATCGCGACCAAGTGCAACCTTAGAATACAAAGCATCATCCTAGCAATTGAATCGAGGTACCCGAGATCATACCACCTGGGCTGATCTCTGCAATATCGGCATTGTATAAGAACAATGCGCAAGGAACAAGCGAATGAGCGCAAGCGAAGATTAGAGGTTAGCAGTAATGGGCATACAACAGGAGTGCTTTCAAAAGTACAAAATAGGTTCGTCCCAAGGAGGCATTTGATCCCAGTGGACTGCTGTTGAATTGGATAGCCAACGAAAGAAGTTGGAGGTCAGGAAGATAGGTCGTGGTCGAGAGTAGAGTTTGTGTCAAATGACGTTGCTTACTGCTTGCATATTGGTGATAATGTAATCGAAATGGTGGTGAAGCATTGGGGTCCACTAAATCCTAGTGGGACAATTATAATGGAGATAGCTTTACAAATGTTCATCTATGATGCATGATCTGAACAACATGTACAATCTTGTCGACACTGGCTGCTTCAACGTAACCATCTAATATGCTATTTAAATAGCAACTAGCGGGTTTGACTCAAAGCACTTGACTGCAGCAGCTCCACACCACCTCTTCTACCACTCCAACTAAACTGTCAAGAAATAATCAATCAGTTCATCACATCTCATCTTCATTGGATCCGTCTCGCAATAAATGGTTGGCATACGGAGAAGACTAGGGAAGATGATAGGCTGATCAGGTTTCTTCCATTCTGCAGTCTTCAACATCAACGAAGCCCCACCAAACCTTCCTTTCTTCGCCTTCTTTATCACAACCTCCCTATATTCTGGATCTATCACCAGGTCGAATGGAGGCTGGATAAACACTTGCATGCTCTCACCAGCTTGGAAGCTGCAAGCATACAGCCCACCAACCGAAAGAGCGGTGCTAATTGACGGAGAAAGACCAAGTACAGTTCCCACAAATAATGAAAACACATAAGTCAAGTCTAATGATGCTGTGTTACCAAGACCTTTTTCAAACTTACCTGTAATACCACCCCCATCTCCAAACTTGTTATTGACACACCCAGTCAAAGGGAAACTACGTCCAAAAATGACGTCGTTAACCACCCTGTCATCACGGTCACCTGCAACAGAAACAGTACCACCCTGTTTTAATTCGATCCAGACGTTCTTGTCACGCTTCATAGAGGTCTCAACTTCCTCAGACATAAAAGTGTCACCTCCTGTTCTAACTAGTGTATTCAATTTCTTCTTGTGGATCAAGAATGTTGAGGTATTAGTGATGAAATAGGCCTTGTCCTTGTTCTCAAGCAACTTATAGTTGAAGTTGTCGGTGAGCGATTTAATTTCAGAGATAATCATATTGTCTAAAGCCTTGAATGGTTTCATTTCGATTTTTGCATCTATTTGTCCTACTGCTTCAACCAACAGGATTGCAGCTATCGTTTCCAATAGCACTAACGATAATTTCATATTGGAATAGAATGAGGATATTAGGATATAGAAAGCATTTACCAAATGATCAGGGATGTAGCTATTTTTATAGCATCCTGATGGCATTCTAAAATTTGTGGCATATTTGCAAACCCTCCTCCACCCAGTTTGAGCATATAAAGATTTCAAGCATATTCAATAATGCTATCAACGCTACGTCATTAAAGCAATTATCAACATTAATTCTATACTAAATACAATATATAACCATACCTAAACGGGTACCTGATCTGTGATAACAAATTGACTTTGGTATTCGTACTTCTTTGGGGTTCCAATAAGATTATCCCAACCCAATGAAAGGTAATATATTCCCAATCTTAAAAGGTGCAATGGGAAGTCTTTATAACTCAGAATTACAAACTTGAAAGCATTATAAACCTCATCGTAAGCAATTTTGAATTCGTCAGTTACCAGACGAAGTTCTGGGTGGAGTAGTTTGCTGTTTTCTGGATCAGTGATCGACTTGGTAGGCAACTTCTTGAACTTTGGAGTTAGCCTTTTCATTGAACTTTTCGCTATCTGGGTAACTGGAGGCAGTTGCTCAACAACTTGTTCTTGCGCCGGAACCTTGTCATTTATCACTACCTCTTCTATGCCATTCTTTGGAGTGTCTTCTTCCATAATTTCGGGAATCTTGGCCAAAAATGGGAAGCTGAAGCCTTTTTCAACCTTCTTTTCATATTCACCAGGCTTGGCCAATCCGAGACGTACATCCTCTAAATGCTTCATGTACATTATCTTGAACCCATTAATGGCTTCAATTGACTTCGACAATCTGTCGAACGTATTGAAAAGAGCCACGATCTCAATTCTCCTAAACTTGAGTTTGTCAATGTTGTCATCACCTTCAAACAAAATCTTTAAGGCGGTACCGTACCCAATTGTTTGTAATTTGCCCCACATTCTACATCTGTCACAGCCAACACAATCCATGATGGCAGATACGTTCTTGAAGCGTGATCTGAACTCGTTTTTCAAGTTAGGGGAAACGGTGGAAGGGTCAAATAAGGTTGATGTGTTGAATAAAGTGTTTGCAGAAAGTTTTGGGATGATTTCATCAAGTAACTTAGCATCTGTGGCAATTTCATTATTCTCAACCAAATGATGTTGATGCTGAACAGATGGGGAGATATCATCATAGCCAGACTTTATGAAATCACTAATGGAAAGGATTTCGGACAATCTGACCAATGCCTGTGAAAGGATAGCATAGTTGAAATAGATATTAGCTAATCTATCATTGAAAGAACCCACTCTTTCCATGAAGACTTGCAAATTAGGATAGAAGTCAGTATCTTCGGCATACAAGTATTCATTTGATAAATGGACGGCAATGGATGCATGCATCCCACTTACTATTCTTGTAAATAAGTTCTTTTCAACACACAGTTCAGCAGTACCAGACTCATCCATAGACATTGGGTTTGTGTTTGGGAAGCAGTTTTCAGCATAGATAGCACGCCAGACGTCAAATGATTGAGCACCGCCGTAGCCGGTGAATCTTTCTGGGTTTTCGACCAAGTTCACGTAGACACAATTGTGGTCATCATCGATGTGAGTGTAGTCCAAATCTTCACAGGTTTCGAGGTTTTCGTTCTCTATGGATCCAGCCGTCCCTGTTGACTGAGCATGATTGATTTTACCCAATTCAGAGGGCTTGACACTGACGTCAGTCCAATTGTACTGTTCGGGCAGCAAGATTTCAACAGCACAGTTCTCCGTGGCGCAGAAGTGCTGTGCATCCCAGAACTTACACTGTTTATCGAAGTTCAACTTGAAGTACTTGAAGTACGAGCCTTTCACGAGATCAGCGACGTAGGGGCGGATGTCATCATTCAAAGCATCGATGTATGAGAAGGTTGTGTTACAGGTTGATGTGATGATTTGCGAGCAGAAGTCAGGTGAATCAAATGGACTTATCTTAGCTGGTAAGGACGAGGGCGACTGGGCAGCCACCACCGATAGCATGGACACCACCATACTCAAGTATTCAAAAAGTCCACTAGCTCTCATTGTATTGTTCAACGTGATAGCAGATAATGATAGTCGTAAGCAGTTTAAACTTTTAATTCGATGGTGGCAACTTATACCTCAGGCAGAAAAAGAAACACTGAAAAAATCAGTGAGAGGAATATGACAGCGGAGCTGATTAGGGTGCAACGGCCCAGGCCAGCAAGAGTTTCCTAAATGGGTGGTGGTGTTGGTGCTGGACAAGTGGTTCTGGACAAGTAGTAGGAGAAGTGGCAGGGTGGTGTTACGAGAGTAGGAAACGCGGTGTAGGAGAAGTGGTAGGGTGGTGGTGGACTAGTGGTGAAGTGGTGGTGGACTAGTGGTGAAGTGGTGGTGGACTAGTGGTGGGGTGGCGGAACAGTGGTAGGGTGAGTTGTGAGACAAATTCGTATCAGTAAATGGTATGAGTGAAACCTGATGCGAATATGGCCTGCTTATCTGCTTATTGGCTTGTCCACTATGCTCAGACTATCGCTCTTCTCGCATCGTGATGTCTCTTCCTGCATGCGCATGGCTGCAATTAATAATCAGTTCCTTCGAACACGCTGTTTCCAAGCCAGGCGGAGGAATGCAAAGGGCTAGGGTAGCACTGCTGGTGTTGGTTAAGCTATTGGCTTAAGTGGGATGGTCGAATTGTTCTTTTGAGTGCCGAACTGTGTGGGTCTATATTGATGATGCATGTGACTGCATATAACATAACATAAAATATACAGCAAAGATGGATGTTTCGTTGGTAGGAGATGAAGTGGGAGGCAAGAAGATAAGTGGGAGGCAAGAAGATAAGTGGGAGGCAGGAGGGTAGAGAGGACCAGGGCACTTACACAGCGAGTCGTCTGACTTTTGGGACTTGGAGGAACTTACTTGGACGTATCGAGGGGAATGGTTCAAGTGTAGTAGCCGGATGAGTTGAGCCATGTAGTGGTAGTGGTACGGTACTACAAGCTGGAAACACTGGCACAAACAGAGAAAAAAGCTCTTTCAATACAACAAGATCATTCAAGATCACATTCTTCCTTGTCTCGAGCTCCATACTACCACTTGCACTGCTTGAACAATGTACGTCTTCGAGGCCTTCATTTTTGACACATTCCGACACAAAACAAGGCTGCAAAGTGTTCAAGTTATCTGAGACAGACCAACAGGATTAACAAGACCACGTAAAACTCACCTTCAATTAGTATAATTGTATTTCACTACCTTCAGTCTCTAAACAAAATCACTAATTAAGCGCCATCCTGTTGGTGTTCTCAATTAGTGAGAACTGTAGTATTCAAGAGCACCATGAGGATACGGTAAAAGGCACGCAGCTGGAAGACAGTAGACCCTTCATCATACCCCATTGCATGCAGATCTACACTTGTGAGTCTACAGTCTAGAACTGAACTGAATCATCTACTCTCCAAAGACTAAAACAAACCACTCTTGACACGAAGCACCATCTTACAACTCCCATAAACATGAAAACAACCCTTTCACAACATTGTTCTATTACTACATCTATTTTCTCTAACAGCACTAATCAAACTTAATCTTCTTAGCGGTCTTGGTCATATCAACGTCTTTGTAGAAAGCACCATAAGCAGAATGGGCCTTTTTCTTTGTATGTCCACCAAACTTAAGTAATTCATCTGGAACTGTTTGGTTTGCACCTCTTAAGATATTCATCAATCCACCACTCAAGTGCTTCTCATGTTCAGTGAACAAAGTATGTGCGGTACCGGTTTGACCAGCTCTACCGGTTCTACCGATTCTATGCACGTAATCCTCTACTGTCAATGGGAATGTTAAATTGATAACAACCTTGACGTTAGGGATGTCCAATCCTCTTGCGGCAACATCAGTGGCTAACAAGACATTACATTCACCAGCCTTGAAGGAATTCAAGGCCAGCGTTCTTTGTTGTTGAGATAAATCTCCGTGGATGGCTGCGATCTGGTAGCCGTTTCTCTTCAACATCATTTCAACACGAGTGGCTTCTTTCTTATAAAGGGCAAAGATTAAGATCTTCTCGGTTTTGGCAATACTGCCTTGATACTTACGTAAAAGGGTAAGCAATTTCTTCTCCTTGTCATAAGGTTCAACCACTTCAACGATCTGTGTGATACTTTTGTTGGCAGATAATTCGTCTCTGTCACCAATACTCACCTTTACGGGAGTATTCATGAAAGTGTTAGCCAATTCTCTGACTTCCTTAGGCCATGTGGCTGTGAACATCAATGTTTGTCTTCCCTTGGTGTGAGTACATCCAATGATCGACTTAATATCTTCTTCGAACCCCTTTTCCAACATTCTGTCGGCTTCATCAAGAACCAAGTAGTCGATTGAACTTAAATCGACAGCTCCGTCATTGATTAAATCTAATAATCTACCAGGAGTGGCGACAACAACGTTAGCATTAAGCAATTTCTTCTTTTGGTCATCCTTCAGCACACCACCATAGATGGCCACACAGTTGATCTTGGTTCCAGCAGTCAATTCGACCAAATTGTCGTAAATCTGTAATGCCAATTCTCTAGTTGGTGAGATCGCCAACACATTCAAGCCTGATTTGCCCAATTTCAAAATGTTGTTGATAGCTGGGACACCGAAAGCCATTGTCTTACCTGAACCTGTTTCAGCAACTCCAATGACATCCTTACCACTCAATAAATATGGCCATGAACACGACTGAATTGGAGTTGGAGTAGGGTATTTATTGACGTGACCTGAGATTCTAGAGTCCAAATCAATTTGTGAAAAGGAAAGTAATGGCCTTAAGTTAAGTCCCAGTGGATCGTCGATGGTTACCTCGTTGTTCTTCAAAAATGTATCGATGTCGCTTTGAGGTAAGTTGGTTAAGGATTCCGATTGGGTGTAACCTGCAGAGCTCAGAGCATCTCCAGTGATGGTACTTGTGAATTCCTTCTTCTTTTCCTTCTTTTCTGACTTCTCGGAAGATTCAGTAGAATCTGGCTTATCTGACTTATCTTTCTTATCCTTCTTGTCTTTCTTGTCTTTCTTGTCTTTCTTGTCTTTCTTTTCCTTCTTATCCTTCTTTTCCTTCTTGTCCTTCTTGTCCTTCTTTTCTACCTTGACCTTCTTCACAACAATATCCCCATCTTCTTCTTGCTTTCTCTTCTTATCTTTATGGTCCTTTGACATTCTGTTTATCTTGTTGTTGAATATGGGAGTCGTATAGTTAATCGAAAAATTCTTGAGATGAGCTGAAAAGTTACTTCAACATATTAGAAAAAAAAGACACAAAGAGTATATATGGAGCATGATCCAGAAAGATCAAGTTAGTGATATGAATGAAGTGGCTGCTGCAATTACACTCGAGGAGGTCAGTATATGAGTTCTCATGATTAGTTTGGTTATGTTTTCAAGTTGTGGGTGTTTCTCTCGGAGTTGTTTCCCCATCATACGATTGCAGAGCATTACTCTTTTACTAAGCTAAAGAGAGAGAAGTAGTCTGTATTCACGCTGGACGTGAATGCACATTTCGAAGTGAAAGTTGACAAACAGTTAAACGTCATCTGCAGTCCAGTGTCGCCAGTGTATCAATGACTTTCTCTTGTAGGGTATTTACTTACACTTGTTTTCGCACCCAAAACCCAGGTACTATGGAATAGCCAAACCATGAATATCTCAGCATATTCGAAGTCGAATGGTAGATGAGATGTTACGGGATATTACTGGGACGAACCGACTATGTCGTTACTGTTTGCTTGAAATGTTCCTGTAGAAAGGTACATCTTCCACACCTCGCCTTTATCTCCTAGCAGAATTGTAGAATCACTTAGTCCCGCAGTCCTTATAGCTCAGAGGGTAATGAGAACAATGTCAACGGGAACTGACTTTATTGCAAACTATCAAGAAACCAGCAGAACCAGCACAAAACCAACAGAACTAAACCTCAAGAACTATTATGAAAGGATAACACGTTTGCAATTACCTGATAGTACTGGCATAGTAGCTGGTGTATTAACTAACGTGCGTCTTCGCCTAGTGGAAAAACACTTCACTGAATGTCATTGCACCATCCCAAATCAACCAATAACGCTTGTGCTAATCCCATTTAAAATTAACAATTACGTTGGACTATCGTCACCACTGCCATCACCATTCACTTCTCTAAAGCACGTTCAATAGCCTACCAACATCACCATACTTTCCGCAGAAACGAAATTAAATTCCACCAGTTTCTAATTTACTACAATCCTCAGATCTGCGTAAATCCCAGTCCTGATTTTACCACGTATTATGAAAAAGTGGAAAAAACACGATCGAAACAAGAAGGTTGAACAAGTCAACGGTCTTTTATAAGCTAACCAAACCAATCGAAATGTCCAGTAGAAGAAGAGCGTATCCAACACCTCAGTATGCTAACACTGCTGCATCTCAGGAGTTTGGACAGACTCAGCAACCTCAGCCTATTGACGATGTTAATGCTCGCATGGCAGGTTTGAATGTTGGTGGGCAATTCCAACAGAATCAGCCATACGTTCAACCACAGGGATATCAACAAGGAACTCAAATCGGACAACCAGGAAATATTGGACTTCCAGGACAAGCCGTGCTGTCACCTCAAATCGGCCAAGGTGGTCCAATCGCAGGTACAGCCCAATATAACAGTCCATATGGGTTCCAAGCAGGAGGTGCAACTCAACAGATCCCATATCAACAACCTGGCTATGTTGGTTCTTCTCAACTGTACCAAAGTATAACTCCAACTTTACCTTTCAATCAGTTGTACCACACTGATTTATCTAAGGAATTGCCACCTCCAATTTCCGATTTATCGTTGCCACCACCTCCAATCGTCTTACCTGCAAATCTGACTATAGTACCAACTCAGGAACAACCAAATGCTCCACCGGAATATCTTAGATCTACCTTGAACGTAGTTCCAACAAGTGGCAGTTTATTGAAAAAATCGAAGTTACCATTTGCCTTGGTCGTTAACCCATACAACTCGTTGAAAAAGGAAGATGAAAACATTCCGGCCGCAATCGATACAATCATTTCAAGATGTCGTAGATGCCGTTCTTACATTAACCCTTACGTTGAATTGGTTGAGAATGGTAGACGTTGGAAATGTAACTTCTGTAATTTGTCCAATGACTTCCCATCTGGTTTTGATGCTCCAGGATTGAACAAGTTTGATAGACCAGAATTGAATTGCCCTATTGTCGAATTCTTGGCACCTCCAGAGTACATGTCGAGAGCTCCTCAACCTGTTGTTTACACTTTTATCATCGATGTTTCCGTAAATGCAGTTAAGACTGGGTTGACTGGTACTATAGCTCGTACCATATTGGAGAGTTTGGACAGAATTCCAAACGAAACTGAAACTACAAAATTGGCCTTCATCGCTGTGGACTCCAATTTACACTACTTCAAATTTGCTGAAAATTCAGACGACTTTGAAGTCTTGGTGGTTTCTGACTTGGAAGCTCCTTTCTTGCCATCTCCAGATGGATTATTGGTCAATTTGCATACAAACAGAAAGTCAATTGAACAATTCTTGATCGACTTTCCAAGTTACTTTGAAGACACGACCAATGGTAGCTTTGCCTTAGGTCCTGCTTTGAAATCAGGTCACAAGTTAGTCAGTGGAATTGGTGGTAAGTTGATAACTTTTGCTGCCACCTTGCCAAACTTCGGTGAAGGTAAATTATCGGTCAGAGAAACTGCCGATGGTGCCAAAGCCAAGGATTCAAAGCTGTTACTTAATTCCGCCGATGGATTTTATAAGTCGTTTGCCGTTACTTGTAACGCTAGTCAGGTTACTATCGATTTATTTTTAACTTCTCTGTCATATCAAGATGTTGCTACTTTGGCAAACTTGCCCCGCTATACTGCCGGACAGACCCACTTCTATGCCGCCTGGACTAGTGCTACAGCGGAAGATGTGAACAAATTGTCGAAGGAAGTTGGAGACCATTTACTGCAGGATATCTCCCTCGAAGCTGTCTTAAGATTCAGAGGTTCTTCTGGTCTAAGAATGTCTTCCTTCTTCGGTAACTTTTTCAACAGATCATCAGATTTATGTGCTTTCCCATCTTTCCCTCGTGATCAGAGTTACACTATTGAAGTAAGCATCGAAGAAAACATCACCAAGCCGGTTGTTTACTTGCAAGGTGCCATTTTACACACTACCTCGTACGGCGAGAGAAGAATTAGAGTGTTGAACTTGGCATTGCCTACTTCATCCAATTTTGCTGATGTTTATGCATCTGCAGATCAGTTGGCCATTACCAACTATTACACACATAAGACCATTGAAAAGGCATTGTCATCCTCCTTAAAAGAAGCTAGAGAGTACTCCACTGCTAGATTGGTGGATATTTTGAATGTATACAAGAAGGAGCTTTTCACTGGTAATGTTGGTGGTGCTCTGCCATTGCAATTATCGACCAATTTGAGAATGTTGCCTTTGTTAATGTTTTCCTTAAGTAAGCATCTTGCTTTCAGGGATGACAAAGTGAATTCTGACCATAGAGCTGCAAGTTTGAATATCTTGGGAACCTTGCCACTCCCTCACTTGATTAAGAATATTTACCCAAGTGTGTACGCTTTACACAACATGCCAGACAACTGCGGTTTGCCTTTAACTGTCGTGGAAACCAACCCAGAAACAGGTGCTGAGGAAGAAGTAGAATCTGCCACCGAAATTTTGATGCCTGAACCAATAAATGATTCGAGTGCTTCTTGGGAAAACTATGGGTTGTACTTAATAGATAACACTACTGAGCTCTTTTTGTGGGTTTCCGGTAATGTTGTTCCCGAATTGGTTCGTGATGTGTTTGGAACTGAAGACTTGTACCACATCCCAACAGGAAAGACAGAATTACCAGAGTATGCATTTGAAGACCTGGAGTTCAACTACAGAGTACGTCAACTTGTCAGCAAGATGAGACAACTGAAGGATTCGATCACATGGAAGAACTTGTACGTGGTTCTTGGTGGGTCATCTAACGAACCAATGGAGATCTCTCAACAGCATGAATTGATGGCATTGCGTATGTGGGCCTTAAGTTGCTTGGTGGAAGACAAAACAGGAGCTTCTTCATCATACAGGGAGTTCTTGTCTTCTTTGAAAAGTAAAGTTGCACAGTAATGAGTAAATACAGTAATAAATACGTAATAACGAAAATCAACTATAAAAATTTGTATTTAGAGTCTACATAGCTGTAATGAATAATGATGGAACTAATTTGCAATGAGGGAAACCGCATCCAAGATCAAGCTCTTCTCGTCCGATTCCGCAAATATCTCATTAATGGAATTCTTTATGCCCTCATTATAGATCTTCAAGTTTTTAGCGATTGGGCCTCCTCTGGCCATAGTTGCAGCTATATTTTTTTTGAACTTTGACAGGAGTCTTTGCCAGTACAAATCGTACAAAGAGTCTATTTGGGTATGCTCAAGTACTATGGACAATAAATTCCCTTCTTGGTCCAGTTCACAAAGCAGTAAAACATTATTAACATTCTCAAAATGTTCTTTCGAAAACTCGTACACCTCAGACATCACCAGAGTGAAGTTACGAGGTGATTGCAATAGCCTTGACAATTGGTTTGCAGAACTCTGAACCTGTTTGGTGACTGCTGACTTCTCAACCGTCAAATGAAACTCAGGTTTATTAATATAGTATAAGGACAACAAATGTGGTTGAACTTCATTGGTTAAATGCGGTGTGTTGAGAATATGTTGGCAATTCTGGGTCTGTAGCTCCAACTTCTTATTGGCAAGCACGGGATAATAGCCTTTGATAAGTTTTATGGAAAGTGGGGACTTCAATGAATCGTATAAATCTGACAATTGGCAGAGCAATTTGGATAATCTCACCATGACACTATCATCATCGAGCTTGCTTAGTTCCTCAACCTGCTGTATCAAGTATATGAAATGACTCGAGCTTCGGAGTATATCAAGGGTGCTATGGATCTTTCTTAATGCGTCGTTTAGTTCCACGGCTTCTTCGTATGGTTGTACCAAGTTCTTTTGAAGCCTATTGAAAGAGGTATTGATACGTTCCACAGAGACGTTGATGCTCTGGCTCAACACGTTCTTGCAGTTTTCGATCTTGGTGAAATTCGTGATGAGAGCATCATAGTTCTCGGAGGTTATTTGAGACATACGTTTGTCGGATTCATTGCTGTCGAACTGGAGCTTCTTCATGGGAGTTATGAGATCAAGCTCCAAACTATCAGTGCCATTGGTGGATACCACCAAATCATTAGCTTGGTGAATAGAATCGAAATCCGACTCGAGAAATACCTCAAAGTCGTTCAACGCAGAAGCTTCATTGTACGTCATTGCTGAAGAAACAACTCCTTCTTGTTTCTTCGAGATACTTGGTCTCTTTTATGAACGTGTGTATATTGGTACTGCATATAGTATTTCGATTTACTATGGCTATTTCATAGAAGAGATTGAACGGGCTATTTAATGATACTAGGGTACAACTGAGGTTGGCGAAGGTTCGATTACGGGGACTGATCATTGGAGGTTTGTTATTATATGTTTTATTCGTTTGCATTGGGTTTCACTGGGTTGAAAGACCATGTTTTGATAAGCTGTTCGTGATTCTGAGCTTGATCTTGTGTTGTCCTATAATAGTTGTGTAATGGGCTGCGTACAACTATAGCAGTTGAGTCTTGAAAATGTAGCTGAGGGAAAGGTTGCTGTATCGGAATGCTTGAATGCTTGTTCATTTTGGATAAGTTCTCGAATTGTACTGTTTGTTGTCTGAGCATGCGTTTAGTGAATACAATAAGCTTACTTTTGATCTTCACGTAACCAATTTAAGACTATAATGAGCAAGGAACTGATTTAAAAACCTGCCATTTGTAAGAAATGGTCTCTCGATACCGTTGCGGTGTGAGCTACCCCGATTATTTCAATAAATATCCAATGAGTCTAGCGGTTTCTCTGAATAATCTTCAAGTTACATGAATAAATCATATCAGAATCACTAGCTGAAAGAATCAGGATGCTAATATAGATGCTTTTTTCACACCTAGACATACTTCGAATATGAATTGTTATCGATATTTTCAAGACCTGGCCCGAAGGGCTTCAATCTCTACTCAGTCCTATACTTTGGTTTCGACGAAGCTAACTTATTCACCACCTTTGATGTCTTCAGAGGATATGAAGCAAAATACTTCTTCTTTCCCTTTGTATACTGAGTCTGGTATCTCAACTTAATCTGTGCCTTCTTAATCTTGTTCTGGATCTTTTCTCTTTCTAGTTTTCGTTCACGGCAACTAATGACAAATTCTCTCTTCTTCTTTCCTGCTCTTCTCTTCGTGTTTCGTATTTTGGAACGACGAGCTTCAGCTTCAATTTTCTCATTATTCTTGTTCAAGTCGATACATCTGAACAGGGAGGAATCGGTTACACTCAACTGTTCGTAGATATCGTCAACCCCAACAGCAACCAGCGAAAACCGTGCTCTTTCTTCTTCTGTATATCTTGCAAAGTAGTAACCTTCAGGTCTTTCATTATTGATCTTTTCCTCTTCATCTTCTCTTAATGATACTTTCATTACCTTGGATGTGGTTGTTGTAGCTGCAAACAACGGAAAGTCAAATTCCTCATCTTTATCTGCTTCATCTGTCTTCACCTCTGTATCCTTCAGATTGTCAATGTCAATATCTTCTGAATCTCGATTATCCTTGCCTACGTCCACTTCAACAAACTCGAAGTCCATTTGAGGTATATAAGGTCCAAGGCCATTGGATTCATTATCAGAGTGGGAATCATATTCAGATTCATTGGACTCTGAATCATAGAGCGAGGCTCTTGATACGCTGGAAATGAAGTTAGTAATAGGCTTGCAACTTTGAATGAATAGCGTACACTTACATCTTCTGTTGCGACATGTTATGAGCTGGTCTTCACCTTCTTGTTTGACCACACTTTTAGTCCTCTTCTCATTGAAATTTTACTTCGATTGTGAATTTGAGTGCGTTTGAAATCAATGCCAAAGCGGAGGATTAACTCAGGTACTTGTAATTACTCAACAAGCAGCTTGGTTATGACTTCCTGAGAGAGGGTTTTAGGTAGGCTAGTGGGTTTGACAAGTTTTAGGGTGCATTTTATATAATACAAAGTGTTTTGGAGAACTTTGATTCTTCATTGAGGTCTCTCAAACCATCCATGGGAATCAAATGACATAGACTTCAGCTAAGAACAATAGTTATTTAAGTTGATGCTTAACTATTAGAGAACTTCTAGGGAATATTCTCTAGCAGGTAAAATTGTGAGTGTATGATGTAAATGGGGTGTTTATTGATGAGCATTGTCTTCTAGTAAACGTTAAGAGAGTCTTTGAAGGTCTCACTTAGATTCCTCTCCAAACCTAGAACAAGACCTAGCGACAAATGCAACCCCCAACATTGCAAGTATAATACTCAGCTATGTAATTACATTGTTATACTATAAACTGAATCTATTGGCCACATGATTACTTCTTCGTAACTGCTGCATTCTCCTTCCAAAGAAGTACCAATGGCTGCAAAAAACTTCCAATTCTACACAACCAAGATAACGTGAATAGATTAATCTGATCATGGATTAGACCAGATGCTACTTTGCTGTATAGTATCTCAAAAGATAATGAAAATACCAGTATATTCATAGCTATCACTTGAAAAAGGACTATACCTCCCTAGCAGATGAAGCTAAAGACGTCGAATCAATGGAACCAAAAGAACTTTTCTCATTATCAGCTGCCTCTCTCAACTTATCGTCTCTGTTGGTGTAGTAGTAAGCAACTCCAGTCAAGATCAAACCAACAGAAGAAAGAACAGCGGTATATGTGAATCCAATGAAGTATTCTGGTTGAAACTTGGTGTTCCATACAAGAATGGGAACCCAAGCACCAGTGACATACGCCAAAGTGTTTGTACATACAACAACAAAACTTCTCTTCATATCATCTTCGAACAAGGTTCTATTTACCCAAGAGAAAATGAACGGTTGACCCCAAGATGTTGGAACACCAATAAGGAAGTATGAGAACCAATGTAAACCAATAGGAATATCCCAATGAGCCAAGAAAGCACACCCAAAGATCAAACATACGAAGAATGCAGCAACGAAGTGATGATTCTTCTTACCACCTAAGAAATCATTAAGGTAGGCCAAAATAATGGTAATAACAATACCACAAGCGGATAAAATAGATGGGTAGGTGTTATAAATACTTGATGGCTTCTTCAAGGTGATTTTCATCCAAGTGGTGAAGGTAGGTTGACCGATTGCTGCACCCGCATTATTATAAGCCAAGAACACCAATGGGAATACCCATATGTGCCAAGTATTGAAGAAAGACTTGACCTTTTTCAAGGTGTATGGCTCTCTAGTAGTGAGTTGAGCACCAATACGTCTTCTTCTTTCCAAACCGATCAATTTCTCTTCCTCTGTAAAATACCAAGCATCAGTAGTACTAGGAGTGTTGGGGTCGACAAACATGGTGTAGATACCAATTGGGAAACTAATTACTGCATCGAATACAAACAACCACTTGAAAGGAGGCATGCTAGAGTTGGAAAATCTCTTGATGATACCTTGTTGTAAAGGACCCGAAACAATTCCACTAAGATTTCCTGCAATTGCAAAGAAAGAACTTCTTTTAGTCAACTCTGAAGCACTATAGTTCGAACCAACTAACCATTCCAACCCAGGGAAGTATCCACTTTCAAGAAATCCCAAAAAGAATCTGAGGGCGTACATTCCTTGGATATTGTCTTTACTGACAGTGATCATTAACAATGTCAATAAGGACCACAAGATTTCAAGACCACCCAAGTAGAATCTTGCACTCAAACGATGTAAGACCAAATTGGAAGGGATTTGTCCAATAATATAACCAACAGTAAACAAGGTTACAATGTAATTGTACTGGTTTTTATTCATGTTGAAGTACTCGTTCATACCATTAACATAGGCGGTAGTCACATTGGTTTGATTCAAATTCTTGATGAAGTAACCAAGACACGACGAGGAAAGTAAGAAGAAGTCAAGCTTGAGCAAGTATTTCTGTTCCTTTGGATGCTTATCAACACCATCCCAAAGGAACTTCTTGACCTTGAAAACGTAGGAAGTTTCTCTATAGTGGATCTCTTCTGGAGTAAGGTGGAGTTCAAGATCAACATAAGGAATATCGTCCGAATCAATTGACTCAACTTCTACATTGACACCATTGGACTTTTCATCTTCATCTAAACCGGTAGTGGAGACCTTTGAAACTCCCCTCTTCGGAGGTAAAACCTCTGAAGCCAACACCTTTGACTTCACCTTCGAAAGGATGGACTTGAAGGACATATCCGGGTACGTTTCTGTTTTAACTTAAGTCTTGTGGAGGTAACCTAGAGTATCTCAACTTCTTCAAGGTTTCTTGCGTGAACTAGATGATTAGCTTGCAACACCCTTCTTAAGATTCTCCAGATCATTTTCTTATATAGCTCTCTTGATGAGCCCCAGTTCTAAGACCTTACCAAACGTGATATGGTGAAGCATCTTGTTCAAACTACAATCCTGGAGATTAAGTCTTAGTTGGGCAATACATGAGATCACTTCGAGGTTTATCCGCTTGATTGCAATTGTGGAGACTGCACCAAATTAATTGCTAAGCAAACAGTGGCTTCCGTCTATCAGCACCATTACTAAAACGGTACAACGTTTTGGGTGCATGCAACCATTGTTAAGGGGTTATAGGAATTGAACTTTTTCGATCTTGGCTATCAGCAGCCTGAATGCGCAAAAATTGTGGCTGCAAATTCCCCATATTGATTGACATATTTGTTCCAATATACGATAAGGGGGGGTGTGGCTGGGTTTGAAGAGTACGTTGGTTTGGGTGAGTGGATTGGATCATCGAAAGTAATTTGGTCGATTTTGTAGTTTATTCGTATATATCCGTCAAAAGAGCCTTTCCATCCAGCCATAGTGTTCAGCTTATTCTTCAGATTCTTCTTATTTGTATGTTTTCATACGGTTTTGAGGGCTGAATTCGCTGCCACTTTCATAAAATGGACCAACGGCCAAGACTCCACATCGTGATATTGCAGCCATACCTGGTATCAATGGTTCCCTGCATAAATAGGATCCATCAAATGCATTATCAAATGAGGTATCTCGTAATCTTGTGTGTGTGGTTGCATCTCTTCGATCGGCCCAGTCAACCTGATCGCAGTTATTGACTAGCTAGTTGGGTAAGAGATCAGAGCCACAACACATTACGGTGCCCATTTCGATCTGCTTTAGGATTAATTGACTTATTGAGATTCATGCGCAACTGCAAAAGCTCCACAGCTAATGACAGTGTTGGCCAATAGCAGGTTTGTGCCTAATCTCATGGCATTCTACCATATGTCTGTTATTTATTGGTGGTTATGTAAGTTCAACTACAGCCTAGACCTATTTCCAATGTGACGTGCAAACCAAAACATCTCATGGTATACCACTCCTATACAGTGGAGCAGTGGATCCACATAACTGTAATAGGTGCTCATGATTAGGAATCAAAGTCATACACCAATCATTCAACAGTGCTACTGAAAAACACTATAAGGTGTTGTAATAAGTTTTACGTACTTTGATAAAGGCTAGGCATTTTCTTATTCATGCATTTTCTTATTCATGCATCTTCTGTATATGGTCCCATGTTAACAACCACCTAATAACACTTGCCAACTAAGAAGTACTCGCCAACTAAGTAGAATAAATGTAGATCTGAATAATGTATTAAAATATACTGACGTTGCAAAACTAAAGTTGCGAGACTCACCACAATGGCCTGTTTGCTGTGCTTATCGTCCTCAATGTATCTTTCCTATTTCTTAACCTGGGTGGAACGAACCTTGAAGATGTGATCTCCTTAGGATCCACTATAACTTGCAACTCATCCTCCACAACACGTAAGCTATATCTTGAGGTTTCAAATGGTTGCATTGTTTCAAGAACCACTTCTGTGGATCTTCTTTGCAATGAACCCCAAATTAGGTCGTACGCCTGAGGATGGTCTGTCTTGACAAATTTAGCTGCGTCTTCAAGCTTTACGAACGATATCATCAAGTTCATGAAGTGGACAAAACCTTCATTCTTCAAACGAGGTAAATCTTTAATTGGTTTGGTCTTATCAATTCCAACCAAGTAGAAGAACAAATCCCACATTTTCCCCTTCTCAAGCGCTGTTGCATGTCGTCTAGCGCCTGCATTGATTGAACTACTAGGAACTCCCAACAATAACGTCAACTGCAAGTCAGTGATATACTTTGTACCTTCAATGTCAAATACATACATTGGTGCATATTGTAAGGTTAATTCACTTGAAAATTGCTTTCGTGGTTTGAAATTCCGTAAACCAACAGGAAAGCTCTCTATCCTAAGTTGCCGGAGTAGGTTACGACGCTGCAGCTGTAAAACTCTCGATTGTTCTTCAGCTTCTTTGGCCCTGCGCAAAAGTTCTTGTTCACGCAACACAGCAAGTCGATTTTCTTCATTGACCTTTTGCTGCTCCTCTTCACGCCGGCGACGCTCCTTCTCCTTCTCACTCTTCAAAAACATTTCACGGCGCGCCTGTTTCTTTGCTTCAACTTTTTGTTGCCATGCACGAGCTTCCTCCGCATTTCTTGCTTTGAGTTCTTCCTGTGTTTTGGTAAGGGGCATAGGTGATGGTGACAGTGTTTTAACATCAGGCTTACGTTTCTTTGTACCGTCAGCCATTGAAATCAGCAGCAGTTTGTGTGATTCATCATCCGAAACTTCTGGCGAATGGTTAGCAGATTGAGAGATAGACGGAGCAGAGGAATGAACAGGGCTAGCTTTGACCGAAGGTGAAGTTGATCTCGCAGGTGTCCTAGATGGAGTTGCAATAGGAGACCTTCCACGCGCACTAAGAGAGTTTTCAGTGTCTGGTTTACTTTGAGTATTGTTCCCTAGAATAGTTTCACTTTTTGCAGTCTCAGCAAATCCCAAATCTGCGCTTGGTTCAGTCTTTTCATTTCCCTTTTTATCATGAACAACAACATCTTGACTTTTATCGGAATCTTTTGCTCCGTTAGATCTATCTGATTGCTTTCTGCTAGATTTTTCAACTTTGCCAGCACCTGCATCTTCATCTTTCTCGATTTCGGTTTTTGCAGATATTTCAGACCTTGAAGAACTTTGTTTTCCTTGTTTGCTAGTTCTCAACGACTTTTCAAAATCAATTTTACCCTCACCTCTTTGCTTTGCAACTTCTTCCATACGCACCAGCAACTCACGCTTGTGCATAAACTCCTGAATTAAGGCGCATTCCTTCTCATTATAGTATGCTGATCTTTGAGCAATCTCCAAGGCATTCAAACTATCTTGTTTTCTAGTTTTAAAAGGGTCTGCACCCTTACATAATAATGACTCGACAATCTCAAGATGACCACGTCCAACGGACGCTAGCAATGCAGTTACACCACAGTCACTTTCCGTATCTATATCATAAGCAGTTGGATTCAAACCCAAGATAATATCCACCAACTCGACATGTCCATTTCTTGCAGCCAAAATCAAAACATCAGGTTTTGCAGCAAGAGAGTTTCCAGAGACAAAATAATTTGCCGTATTTTCTTTATAGCCCTCAGCAGCGAACTTGTAAATACCTCTTTTCTTAATTAAATCGGCAAAATAGGTATCATTAGGATCTTCAACGGTTGATACCTTACCAACTAGTGGTTCGTTAGAATAATTCTTCGTCGCATTCTCAAGTAAATCCACAATCTCCGCATAATCAACTTCATTACTGTGCTGGTTGTAAATCTTTGTCAATGCGGTAAAGCCATCGATATTAAACATGCTTGGGTCGGCACCATTCTCAAGCAAAACCCTCACACAGTCTATGTGTTTATTTTCGGCGGCATCTATGAGTGGAGTCTCACAATCACCAGCGGCATCTGCTTTTGCATTAACATTTGCACCATTTACAAGTAGTAGTTCAACAACAGCAGTGTGACCTTCCAAAGCTGCTTCATGAAGACAAGTAAATCCACAAAAGTCCTTCTCATTTGCATTAGCTCCTCGAGCAAGGTAGTTACGGATGTCATGCAAAGACCCCTTTTTACATGCTCTCTGGAGTAAAGAGCGACCTTGAGAATCGCGCTTCAATTTATATGGCATCGCCTTTCTCTCGTTCTTATGGGAGTCACCAGAGTGGTCATGGGCATCCTCATCAGACGAGTAACCTAATTTGTGTCTGTTGTTCTTTTCATCTGAAGAGTAACCCTGCTTCGATTTGATCTGTTTCTCATCGGAAGAATAGCCATGTTTCTGATGATGGTCTTCATTGCTGTCTAATGAATAAACAAGCTTTTTTTTGTAACTGTTCTGTTGGCTTATGTCCTCTTCATCTGAGGAATAGACAAGCTTTCGCTTCAAGTTATGACGTTTCTGGTCGTGATCATTTTTGCGAACCAAGCGACGAGTACGGTTGAGTGCTGGTGGGGAGTCAGCTGAGATGGTCTCAGCCTCAGAGATGTTGTTTTCATCGATTTCAATATCATCAATTTTTAGTTTAGTATTTGTGTTTTTGATTTCTGCCTGTGGCCCATCTTGATTTTCTTGTATTTCTTGTACTTCCTCTTCCTTTGGGGACTTTCCAAGATTGTTAAAATGAAATGTATCAGCAGTACTTGATTGAACGAGCGTTAAAGTTGAGTCAGATCCCACAGTGGATACTCGGGTATCTTCTACTTTAGAAGGAGGTTTAGTTTCAGTGGAGGTGGCATCACTAGATTCACTTGTCATAGACAGGTTAGGTTCGGAAATAAGAACAGGTTCAGAAATTTGTTCGAAAGGTTGGGATTTTGAGGTTGAATCCGATTTGGGTTCATTTCCCAATATGTTTGGTTCTTGCTTGTGTTCTTTAACCTTTTTGGAGGTCAAATAGTCTGAAAAAGACGTAACCTTTTTCATGGAATCTACATCTGGTTTGTCATCCTTGGATTGATCTGCTGTATTCAAATCAGCAGTAGAACCTGCATTGTCAATATTATAGCTCATGCCGACTTTTCGAGATGTTAAATTTGAGTTCGATTGAGCCACAGATATAGACAATTCACTTGAGATGGAGTCGCGTCTCCCAGCTGTTTCTACTTCAATTGGAATTTTAGGAATAAACGCTGTGAGAGCCAGCTGGAGATCACCTTGGGATTCATATTCTGCTTGTTGGGAAATATCGTTGGTTGAGTAATCAACATCAGTGTCAAGCTTGTCCTTCTTCGGATCTTTGTTTTCTTCAATGTCAACAATAGCTGGTTTACTATTAATATCAATTTCAGAATTATCAGGTGTTTCGTCAACAACAGGGGAACTCTCTTTGAGTTCAGCTACGACTTTTGAATCGTCATCTTCACCGTCATAATCATCATCGAAGAGATGTAATAGTTTGGGATTTGTAATAGATGTGTCTTGCTCTGAGGTCTCGGTCTTCAGTATTGACATAGTTTTCATGTCCTCAGGTGCAGTTTCTTTCTCAGACTTAGATAACTCAGAATTCAGGACTTTCTCAACTTTCTTTTTGTCTGAGCTTTCAGTTGACACTCCAAACATAGACCTACTACCTGTCAAAGTGCTTGTGATGACTTTGGTATCTTTTTGCTTTTCAGGCTTTTCACGTTCAGGCTTGGAATCTCTTTCCTTATCTAGTTTCAGTTTGATCTTTTTCTTCTCTAAAGACCTGTCGTTTTTGTTGTCGTCTCTCACTTCCAGGCTCAATCCAGTCTTCGGTAGTTCAGGTTTTATCTTTATTTCCAGTTTCACATCCAGGTACAGTTTAGTCAGTTTGATCTCGCGCCTTACCTCCGAAGGTTTTAGTTCCTGAGACAGTTTAGATTGGTTCAATTGTGGCCTTGCATTCCCACTTGATGTGCTTGGCACGGCCGAAATTACGGCAGTATTTGATCCAGCACTTCGTCTGCCATCAGAAAATTTACTTCTACTAAGAGTCAGTATTTTGTCTGTGACAACCACCGAATCATCACTTGACTTTTTTGAATCTCTCCCTATAGATGATCTTCTGCTGTCTCTGTAACTAACTTGCGGTGAGGTAGATCCAGACAGTGGTGAGAGATGCTTTTCACGATCAGCGTGGTCAGGGTACCTCTCACGTTCTGGGTACTTCTCACGTTCTGGAGACTTCTCACGGTCCGGGTACTTCTCTCTGTCGGGATACTTTTCACGATCAGGATACTTTTCCCAGTCTGAGTATTTTCCATAAGAATCATATCGATGAGGTCTATAAGAACCTCCGCTTGATGCAGCAAACAGACTAGTTGGCCCAGGAGATGTATTGGAAGCTGATCCATTAGATACGTCTGATGCAGTTCCATAGTACGTACTTGTACCACGCTTCGAAGTGCCAGGCAAGCCCGAATTTGAATATCCATTGCCAGCATACTTGTTGTACTTGCCCTCGTAGCGCGAGTTAGCTCGATAGTGTCCGTAGTAGTCCCTTTCCCTACGGTACCCTCCATTGGGACCGTTATTCTGTCCGAAATACGAGTCATCACGCAGGCTGCGTTCACGGTCGCGCTCAGTTGGATTCAAACTAGTGGTGGCGTTGCTGGTGGCATTAGGGTTTGTATTAGGATTTGTATTATTGGGGGTTGCATTACTTGAGCCTTCGTTGTTGGCATTGTATCCACCGTATTTCTTGCCATACCTCGGATTGTAGTAGCTCCCGCTTCGATTATACGACATTTCAAGTGCTTGATGGTGGGCACGGCCTTGCTATAGGTACGGGAGGATAGATATGTACTTTGATAGTGGTCTCTAAGTTAGAATTTGATATGAAAATAAAAATAAAAAAATCATCAAAACTGGAGATGGTGTATGCAGGACATACATACGACCTTACGGCGGAGGGAGTTCGAGAGATTGATAGGGCCAGAGGAGGTGTGAGATGGTATGGATGGGTTGGGTGTCAATACCATTAACGCGGTTTTTTGGATGGATGGGAGGTTGACTTTGAGAGAATTGAGAGAATTGAGAGAATTGAGAGATTTTGGTGGTTTGATAGTGGTTGGTGGTTAGGTGGTTTGATAGTGGTTGGTGGTTTTGGTAGTGGTTTGGTTGGTCATTGGACCCTTTCTAGACATTGTACGAAGACTGACAGTTATGGAAGATAGAATTCATGCAAAATGGTAAACAAAAGAAGACTCTTCTGAAACTAGGCTTGCATTATAAAGTAATTATAATTGTTCTTCTCCAATGCACCTGATTCCTGTCAATGGTTATTAACCATCTGCCAGGCTTCTATCAATGCACAAGACACAAGATTCCCAGACCCCCAGATGCTTCAAGGAACACGGTACCATGAAATTCATCTTGTAATCGGAACTGCAGTTGCTTTCAAGGCTGGGCGAGTGTACCTCGAGACCTTGAGAATCCAGAGCAACGAAGGCATGCTGAGACGAACACCCACATACTCACATAACGGTGGAAAGCGAAAATGTGCATAATGGCTAAGAATGTCAGTAGACGAAACGCTTCAGCTTGACGCAATGCCAGAATGTAGGCTAAGGACATCGGCCCTGAAGATGAGTAGCCAGGGGAATGAAGAATGAGGGTCTTTATAGCCAGTCTAATTGAGAGTTAGCTCTTTGTTCAGTATACAAAAGACTGCTAAGTGGTGTTTAAAGTGCAGAACAATATGGTAAACAGGTACACTGACGGGCACTTAAGAAGGGTACCTGCGGATAGTGTCAGAGTTAGGGCATACTTGCTGGCGAGTTCTTTATTTAGTTCTTTTAGGAGGGGGTAGTGGGTGTTATATTCTTGAAACCAGTCTTGTATCGTTATTGTCTGGCATGTGTCGTGTGATCTTGTGTAGTATTCATCTTGGTTTGCAGTCATCTTGGTTTGCAGTCATCTTGGTTTGCAGTCATCTTGGTTTGCAGTCATCTTGGTTTGCAGTCATCTTGGTTTGCAGTCATCTTGGTTTGCAGTCATCTTGGGCCGTTGCTGCTCAAAGTGCTTGGTGACTGCAAACCTTAACTCTATCATTTCCCCCCACACTCTAAATACATTACCTAACAATCTTGACCGTAATAATACATTACCCAAAAGAACCTATAAAACAAAACGAAGAAATAAATATAGAAGACACATTATAGGGAACTTGAAACATCAGTAGAGAAAATCATTAGATGGAGTGGACGCAGAAACACAATGCTAGAGATATAAGTTGAGAAAATGCTGCAAATTCCTTTGATTACAGTCGTGATCATTCCAGTGAAACATGGAAGACAGTTTCAGCGAAGCATACTCTTGATAAAAACCCTGCTCATTTCAGACATCAGCCAGCACAACATCACCAAACTCCATCAACTCGAAAATAAGGGACATGTTTGGGCATATGCGATCACAAGCTTCAATCAGATGACCTTGTTGTACCAAACTCTTGTTGACAGAACTGAAGTTGTTATAAGATGAGGTTTCATTAATTGTGCTGTAGGAGTTCGAAATTTTAGTGATCGACGGGTGACCACTGTACCCAACTTGGGATGCCTTTCTAGTTTCGTGTGTATTTCTAATGGCATCAGAATGTTGGATTTTGATTTCAGAGTGTTCAATTCCAGTAGAATTTCCCAAAGGTTGACTGTCATCAATGCAGCAAAGAGCTTTGGTCCCCAGCTTTAGTAACTCATATCCTTCATTGACTCCAAATCCAAATTTGTACATGAAGTATGCAACAACCACACAAGCAGATCTACTAACTCCACATTGGCAATGAATTAGTACCTTCTTTCCGGCCTCGTAAAATGTATCAATCTTCATAACTAGTGCTGGAAGATCGCGAGATATTGCAGACGTGTGCAGCCAAGCAAAATGTATATATTCTCGTATGCCTTCATGCTTATTAGTGAATTGAGTAGATAAATCTTCACACTCTTTTGCAACGTTGACAACCAAATCATATGCATTAATATCGATATCAGGATTTCCTGCAATTCTATTTGGACCTTTTGTATTTGGGTCCAGGTACAAGAAAATTATCCCATCCAATACGTTACGAGGTCCAAGGGGGTATGCATTCAACTGGGTTGATTCCTGGAGTTCCTCTGGTACAACCAATTTCTTGAGGATTTGCCTAGCAGTATGGGGATCATACGATGAAGCAGATGAAGTAGATGACAAGGATGAAGAAGCAGATGACAGGGCAGCCGAAGGGGCTGTCGATGAAGAAGATACAGCAGGAGGAGACTTTGAATAATCGTAGTACTCAAGATTAGCATTATTATCGATAGTTGGAAGGCGGTCCTGCTTTTTAAGGATTAATGGGCTACGTAAATGATCATCACCATGTTTGGAATTATATGCGAGCGGAAGTGAGGGAGGGTATTGGTGAGCTATTGGTGGGATGGAGTTAATGGAATCGATTTCACCGCCAATACTGTCACCGTGAAGTGGCGGAGGCACCATGGGTGTGTGTGCTAAGCCTGGGCTCACCATGTTTGGCTGTTCTGGAGGTATGGACAAGGTGAGTGTTCTTCGAGGCCATGGCTTATCAAATGGGACTGAAGGAGAGTGCAAGAAATCGACATGCGGGGAAACCACATTGGCAATGCTAGTAGAAGCTGAGTTGGCACCAGCAGTACTTGGAGATGCCAACAGTGAGTTCATCCTTGAAGCTGGGGGAACTGAAGTGACGGCGTTGGTTATGCCTGGGGCACCCAAGGTGGAAGTGACAATGATATTAGTAATGGTGGCAGTGGTATTATGAGGCGAGCTTGAGGTTGATGAATCTGTTGATTTGGTACTAGAAGTTAGAGGCAAGCTTGAGCTTGCAATTACTCCACCTAAACTACCAGTGACACCCAATAACCCGCCAGCCGGAGAAGCTAGATTCAACAGCAAGTTCTTCATGTTTCTGCTGGCTAGAGGCTTTCTCAGGTGCTTTGGTGAATAGCTTATCAGGCCTTCTTTGTCTATATTTTCATGTGTGGAATGGGAGTTATTCAGCTTTGAGTGGGTGTATGAGCTGGCGAAGAAGCTGCTGTTACCGCTACCGTTGCCATTGCCATTGCCGTTAGTCCTAGTGGTACTCATATCAAAATGGGTGTTTGTAGGTGTCTTTGAAGGTCGAAGTAGCAACGGTAGGTGCATGCTCTGGGGACTCATACTTAAGGTTTGCCTTATCTGGTTGACTTGAAGTGGATACGTGGATGGGATATGCTGAAAATGCTGATGAGTATGTGGTTGTTGGTTCTGAGAGAATTTAGGGTGGCTAGCCACCTCCGAAAGCAGGTGATTTGGAGGATTGGTTGCCCTAGATGGAGCCTGGGACTGCGCAGGCCTCTGAATCTGATCTTGAGCCTGAGCCTGAGCTGCTTGAACTCGCTCCATGTTTCTTATCATTAGCGGGATTAGCGGGTTGGTTATTAATTACAAATTTCAAACATCTACGTGTGTATTTGTTATATATACAATTGTTACAATTGTTCATGACAACACAAATTTGTTTGTAACAGGAATGCCAGCTGTTTTGCGTAATGTTTCTTTTTCGATATTTTTTTAGAAAACCAATTTAGAAAGTCAATTTGGCGTGGGGGTTATGAGCCTATATGGGAGAGTTTTGTTTGATGTAAAGTGTGGCCAGGGATGGCGATGCGTGGTCGTTGAAGAGCGAGAGAAGTGGGTGGTGGAGTCGAGCGGTGTGGTTGGTGGGACGCTATTGGCATTTGGTTTACAATAGATGCTGGAGCCAATTCCTCTTGTCTCAACTTGAACGATAATAGCAAGGCCACCTAGTCCTTAGTTAGCTTGGGATTCAACCTAGAGTACCTTCTAGGTCTCCCACCCCAGAACCATGAACTCAAAAAGAGCTCAAGCCCCGATCTTTCGTCAAGATAAGGCCTGTTCAGCACTCCCATCTGAAACAACCACCCTTGGTGCACAGGCCCCCTCCAGCAAATGGCCTTTTTGCAGCCATCCTACAACACCAAACCATCCCAAACCACACCAAACCACACCAAACCACACCAAACCATCCCAAACCACATCAAACCAACTACTCTAAAGCACAATGTCCCAACAGCCAATGCATTGAAGTTAGGATCACTACATTAACACACAATCACCAATTAGTTCGAACAAACCGTTATGAACTCAATTAAGCTTCATCCCGTTAATCATGAAAAGCATTGCTCTTACATAGAGTAGTGTAACTTAACTCTGAAACTGTATTATATAACCTTCACTTGACTATGAAACCAGAGACATAGCGAGACTCGCTAAACTTACGTGGCACTGCTAAAGTGTTCATCAGCGTGCTCAAGTGCTCATTCTCCTTGGCTCATTCCTTCCCTCACTCCATGGAAAACCCCTTTAACCATTATTATTTACGCTCACTTCAACCTCCCACTCTTCCTTTCTGTTGTCGCTACCTCCTTGTTACCTCCTGTCAATCCTGTCTCCGTACGTGCATTAATTGTTTACACAAATCTTGTTTCAATGCCTTTATCCACTTCCAGGGAGTTTCATATCTCTGATATTACAGTGCAAGTACCACCACTGCAGTTTCCAGCGTTTGACCAATTTCAAGTTGTTACGTTTGTTTCAATATGGTGTCTGGAATCCTTTGCGAACTACTCATAAGAGCATGGTGACCCCTTGTACCTTGCCTTCCGCCATTCTACTGAGGGGTTATTATGAACCTCTATTGCAGCTCTAGCATGTATTGAAATGCCTTGCTGTACCAACTTCACGTCCGCTTCAGATCTCAAAAACAGTTCCTACGTCGACAAGAATCCCAATAAAATCTTGCCCCTTGCGCAGAAAATCATGGATAACAAAGTTTTTTTGGAGTACAAAATGTTTTGGAATACAAAACCTTTTGGAATACAAATATATTGGAACACAAATACATTGGATTCCCAAATCCAAACAATTACTTTGTATGTCGGAGGCTACACAAATTGGTGTGCCGCTAGAAGCGGTACGAATACAATAGAGAAACGGTGAATAGCGAAGGAGCGCACTTTGGAAGCAGCTGTTTCGTTTAGCACCACCCTCAGTGACCAGTCGTCACAAGTCGCAAGCCATACGGCCAGCAAATGTACAATTGCCCTCTCATTCGTTGGCCTTCACCCTTTAAGCAGCTGCCCCTATA